>VZTU01011081.1:298276-511618 GCA_013400835.1 Zapornia atra
CCCCCCCCCTTTTTTTTAAATAATTCTCTTGCATATACACCTTTTTACTCTTACACATCTCAGCCTGGCAATGCACCGGGCCATTGACTCAGCAGTGCCAAAGGATCATGAGATTCACATACTGAGTACAGTTACTGTGACAATCCTGAGATGCTGGCTACCCCTGGAAATCTCCAAGTCAAACCCAGTCTTTTCAGCAGAGAAGATACTCATCTTCTTTCATCTTCTGTCAGCACTGATAGGACTGCAGGACTGATAGGACTGCAGGACACAAACCTTAGATGTTATTTAAATATATCAACTTAGGGGAAAACATCAGCAAGATATGGCAACAATATGAGCAGCTCTATCAGCCAGAAACACTTCCTATCTAAACCTCAGGTTCTCTGGAGAAATCTTCAGACTCAAAGAAACAGCAAAACACTGTATAATTTATCTTCATAATCCTGATGTGTGATTTTTACCACTGACATATTATGCGCTCCGGGCCTTTATTGTATTCTGACTACTGTTAAAGGTGTCCATTCAGCCTTCTTGAGGTATAAGGCAATAAAACCCCGGTGGAAAGGTAAAAGCAAGACCTTATGCTTGTTTCAGCAGTGTAGATCTATTGCAATAGCACCGATTTCAGTGACATTACATGTGGTCACATCTAGAGACAGCTATCTTTAGCAGTGCAAAGGCTTCTCCGTGTATAGTTGGAAACGGGGAAAGTATTGTCAGAAAATACAGCTGTGCATTTGCCCTTTTTTTATATTCTTCTGCAGCTATCTCCTACTGACTGCTGTCCGAGACAAGGCACTAGAGTAGATGGATCCTCTGTCTGCCCTCCTAAGGTCATTCTTACATTCTCCTGTAGAGCAAAAACCCACAGAAGTGCACCTTAGCCTACTTATTTAGCCTGTACAGTTACACCTCGGAATCCATTTCTTTCATTACATAAAATATTTGCATCCTCTCATTTAAGTGGAGAATGTAAATAATGCCCAGTTTTGAGACATTTTAAAAATCACCTGGTATCGAACTAGACATTTAATCTAACTTGTTTAATTTGGAATCAATATTGTAATTAATTCTCTACTTCATCTGTCTTTTGAAGCGGTGGGAACAAAATAGCTCGCATCAGTTCAGCCCTGCAGGACCATGAAACGCTGAGGCTGTATTCCTACTTCCCCTTGCTAAGAAAGATTAATTAGCAGAAGTGTTCCTTGCTTTTAGGAATGCTTTTTGGAAGCAGGAAAAAAAAAGTTTCACAATTTTATTAATCTGATCTAGTGTCTGGTTTGATTTTATATCATTATTCTGGCTGAACTGTACTAGCTTCACTTTAACCTGGAAGGCCTTGCCCTCCCTGTGTCCCTGGGAGATGCTGAAGTACTCCTGGGCTCACTTTGCTTGCAGGGGGCTCAAGGTACAGAGACTAACAGAAAAAAAAATCACAGTCCCAATAGCTCCAATGAAGGAAGAGTTCAAGCTGCCAAACTCCTCCAGTGCCACTCAGTACAGCATCCAGGTCTCCAGTTAGTACCACAATTACCAGACGCAGCCTCACACATCCTTACAGAGAAAAAAAACCCCTCTCAGACTCATAATACAGTGTGTACTTAACATTCCAGCAGGAGAAGCAAGCCTACTAGAAAAGCAGGTTGTCACCAACCCTGTCACTCTCTTGTCCACTAATGACCCAAAAGCTGAAGGATCATCAGAAACCATGCTCACACATAATAGGTTTTCCTAATTACCGGCCAACCAGACATATGACCAGAGGCAATAGCTGTGGCTGCAAGCTCCCAAACCCAGCCCACCAGTGCAAAAAGACCAACTGCTCAGCTACAGAAATTAATTCTTTCTCCTCCAGCAGAGAGCTGCTCTGCAAACCTTCAATTCCTTGCAATGTCCAATCCAAACATGACACAGATCATTATTTTTTTGAAGCCCTTTCCGAAGAAGTATTTCTGTTATCTGTCTCTCTCATCAAAGAATGGCTCTCCTATCCCATGGGAACTGTGTGGTGGAAAGGGGAACTGGGACAGGCTGGAAAAGTCTGTCTTCAGCTTCTACCCTGAGAGCAGTTTCGGAGGGTCTAGAGCTCAATCAGAGACACTGGTTCCTCCATTTGGTGTGATGCCAGGCAATACTGTAAGTAAAGATCAGTGATGAGAAAAGGGGCCAGAAGGCTGTAAATAAAATAGTTTGAAAATGCACGCCCCCATGGAGAAATCAGAAGGATTTAATGATTTAAAACTTCCTTTCCAGAGTCTTCCAACTCCCACAGCTCTTATTTAGCTTAATAAGAGCTGTGAGCATGCAGATTTACTCACCAGTATTGGCAAACTCTTGATACTTCTTTAATGCTTCTATTCCTTTAGCCATGTGATTAATAGAGTGTTTCTTTTTAGGGAAAAATAAAAAGCTACTATAGTGCAAGGAAAGTTTGTTAACGTGATTTGAATGATCCGTGAGAGACTCAGAAAACCAAATGCTAATTCAGGATAGCAGAAGGGATTAAATTTCCTGTTATCTAGGTCAATCATGACTTTCTTGAGGACTCAAGTCATGACTTCTAAGCCCCAGAAGTCAACATCTTTGTAATGATTAAAACCCTCTCATTGCTTTCACACAGTAAACACGTATTGGCACCTTATGACACGTACTGGCGAGCGCTGCCCTGCCAGCTGGGCCTTCTTCAGTGGTGGAAAAAGATATCAAAAAGAAACCTCACACATGGGATCAGTTCCCAGCAGTGTTACTGCAATCTACCAGTGAGCCGAAGGTGGCACGAGGGACGATGTGCAACCCATCTCTCACCATGAGGCACTTCTCTGATCCCTACTCCGCTGGCTGACCCAGCAGCTGGACTTCTCCAGAGCTCTCTGGAAATTGTAACGTGCTGCCCATAGCATGAGTAGGACAAGTGAAAAGCAAGTGTGGATCTGAGTGACTTGCAGATTTTGGAGGCTTCGTCCTTAATGTTGTGCTGCTGGCAAAGTCACACTCTCCTAATGCAAAAACCCAGCAGGGCTGACAAAATCAGAGCAGATCCCCGATTAATACAGTTTGCCTCATTGCCCTTTGCTCTTATTTCCAGTGACAACAGACAACCCAGGGCTGGCACAGGGGAGCAGCTCTGCAGCCAAACTGCATTAAGAAACAGATTCTCCCTTCCCCTGGATATCCCTGCTTGTGTGTCTCAAATCTCTCTGTGATCTTTTCCATCCTCCCGTAACAGATGCCCCAGTAACACATTTGCTCCTGCAGGTTTACTGATTAAAATGGCTCAAAGAAAAGCCCACGTGACTTGGCTTTTAATAACATCATTTAATAAGAAAGCAAAACAAAACAACAACAACAACAAAAAACCAAACCCCACACTTTGTTTATTTGCCTAACAATTTTTGGCAAATGCTGCTACCCAGTTGAACTTCACAGCATACTGAGTTGCTGCAATACTGACAAATACAGCCCATACTTGTTATAACAGTGTTAAAAATGGTGACAAGAAGAACCCAAGCCCTTCTCCAAGAAATACTGGGAAACCTGTGCCCTTTTCACAGCTGAGATCTCTGGAGAAATTCCCTTGTGTCTTTCCCAGCTTATAATTTCAAGATGAGCTGCAGCAGGCAAGCACTATCAGTACTCAAATGCTGTTCTTCCCATGCCAGCCCTGCTAACTTCAAAGAAGATGCACAGGAAACAGAGAACAATTAAGCTCAGTTTTCAAAACACGCCATCTCAATACAGAGCACCATTGCTAAATTGTGTCCAGCAGTTAATTTATAATCTCAGATGCAGAAATTCTGAATTATGAGAAGCAATCAGGGGACAAAACAGCATCCCAAATACCACGTTTGCTTATTAACCTTTCTGAGACCAAAAGGGATCAAATTCGAAGCTGGTATCAACTGCAAGATAAGAACATTAGTCAAGAGGCCTCCTTGAGCAATATTCTTGATTTGGTTTCCACTCCGGTGGAATATAAGGAAGAAGGTATTTCATAATAGTGGTTTGGTACATGAAAAATTTCTATGCTCAAAGTAAAAAAAACAGAGCATTGGTCCTTCCTAGTGTATGACCATGCAAACGCCCCTGGGGTCACTTTTGGGTATCTGGTCATTCTTGTTTGCTTTCTGAATTAGGTATGACATTTTCATCACACCGGATTCCTCTTTGGCCTTTTTGCACTGTGTGTGTTGATAAAACAACAGGGGTCTGTGAGCTCTTTTGAGGCAACAAACTCTGTATTTGGATACTCAATAGCAACTATAATATACCTGGACATAGACAGAGCACGTGCTATGTCTTGTGCTAAGAAAGCATCTGGCAATGTGTAACAGGTAGCATAATATTCATTCTCCCAGTAAAAAGGGCAGAGTAAGTTAATAGGCATATATTTTCAAGATGCAACTTCCAAGGTTCGTCTGGGGAAAAAAACTCTGGCAGGAGGTCCATTCAAAGGAATATTTCTAACACTTTCACGGTGTCACAGAATCATTAAGGTTGGCGAAGACCTCCAAGATCATCTAGTCCAACCATCCCACTACCTCCTATATTCCTAACTAAACCATGTCCCTAAGTACCTCATCCAACCTTTCCTTGAACACCCCAAGGGACAGCGACTCCACCACCTCCCTGGGCAACCCGTTCCAATGCCCAACCACTCTTTCTGAGAAGAAATTTCTCCTAATTTCTAACCTGAACCTCCCCTGGAGCAACTTGCAACCATTCCCTCTTATCCTATTGCTACTTAACTGTGAGAAGAGGCTGATCCCCAGCTCACAACAACCTCCTTTCAGGTAGCTGGAGAGAGCAATAAGGTCTACCCTGAGTCTACTCTTCTTCAGGTTAAGCAGTTCCAGTTCCCTCAGAAGATCCTCATAATACTTGTGCTCCAGCCCCTCCACCAGCCTGGTTGCTCTTCATTCTCTGGACATGCTCCAGGGCCTCGGTGTCTTTCTTGTAGTGAGGGGCCCAAAACTGAACCCAGTATTTAAGGTGCAGCCTCATCAGTGCTGAGCAGAGGGGGATGATCACCTCCCTGGTCCTGCTGGCCACGCTGTTCCTGACACAGACCAGGATGCTGTTGTCCTTCTTGGCTACCCGGGCATACTGCTGGTTCATGTTCCACTGAGTGTCAACCAACACCTCCAGGTCCTTTTCCTTTGAGTTAGTCAAAATTTTTGAAACAAAAGCCTTGATTGAACCTGTCGCAATCTAGTCACTGAAACCAACACTTCTGATGGGAATGAGGTCATTTTGATTACATCTTTAGAGAAGATGTTTTATGTTTAGAATGGTCTGAACACGAGAGAGGCCATGGGCAATAACAGTAAAGAGAGATAAAATATAACCAAGTGACCAGCAACTCAGAAGTAAGTCAGAAAAATTTACTTCAGCAATTTCAGAGCTGAGAGTTGAACTTGACCACTCAAGTCCCAAGTGAGTGTCTTTTTTTCTCCACATGGCCAATCTGTTTCTCTAGTCCAATTAATATTTAATTGTTTATGCAGCTGCAGCAAGACCAAGAGAAATCCAACCCAGAGCAGCTCACTGCTGAACGCTTACCACATTCCTTGGGGAGGTGGGAGAATGGCAAATATCCTCATTTCTCTGCAGTTTGCTCTTCTAAGCTCTATTTTTTTGCCAAGAATATACTCAATTTTGGGGTTTTTACCCACAATAAATGGGCAGGGGAAAGCATGTTTAAAAAAACAAACTCCCCCAAACGAATCACAAATCAGAGCATTTTTGTTAGACAGAAATATTTTTCCATACACAGAACCACAAGTAAAAAGTGTGGTACAACTTTGGTCCTTCTATAGACTCTCCAAGTTGGTGAGATGCTCCCCATTTCTGCTTTTCAGGAAGAAGATCCAGATGTTACCTCCCATCTGAAGACATCTCATGGCAGGCTCTGCACTGATAGCATTTACACCCAAAACCCAGCTGGTTTTGGCATTGATGCACTTTTCTCTCCAAAGATTGCAACCCAAGGTAAGTACAAGTGAGACTGGTCAAATTAAGATAATCAAATCTTAACACAAGAAACAAACATAAAGATTGAATTTTAAAAAGTTTTAGTACAAATAAAAAAATCTGTGATGAGGTCTAGTTTACCCAAGCCTTTTACGTTGATCACTCCTACCCCATTCCTTCTGAGATGGGGCAGCTGTGCTCTCCTCTCCTTTTCACCTCACCTGCCCTTCTCAAATCCTGCTCAAGGTCACTGTTATTGTCTGTGTCTTCTCAGTCTTGTTAAACCTCTTCTGCAGTGTGTCAGAGGTGCGCATCAAAGCAGATGGTTCTATGTTGTCTGATATCCCTTGAAACATCATCCAGGAGGTGTGATACTACCAGCTAACACAGTCCTCCCTCCCATTCTTTGTTATTTTTTATTAGCAAATTAAATACTCAGTATGTGCCCTCATGAAATCACGACAGTAGCTAGTCAAGACATGGCATGCATTACTTATCCCAGATGTTTCTCCTGACATTCTCATCCGCCAGTGAACCACAACCCGAAACAGCACAACTCTGTTCAATACACAGAAGTTACAAAGGGATCTATGGGAGTGGCATGACTCCCACATCTACCACAGTGCTAAATACCAGCCGCAAATTACTAAGTCAGTTGTTTCAGCAATGGGGCACTTCCAGATGAATCATGGAATCACACAACCACAGACAGGTTTGGAATGGAAGGGACCTCAAAGCCCATCTAGTCCCACCCCCTGCCATGGGCAGGGACACCCTCCACTAGCCCCGGGTGCCCAAAGCCCCATCCACCCTGGCCTTGAACACTGCCAGGGAGGGGGCAGCCACAGCTTCTCCAGGCAGCCTGTGCCAGGGACTCACCACTCTCACAGGGAAGAATTTCTTCCTTATATTTAATCTAAATCTCCCCTCCTTCATCTTTAATCCATTCCCCCTTTTCCTATCACTCCATGTCCTTGTAAAAAGTCCCCTTTTTGTGATATTTCTGTAAGAAATGTAAGTGTTTTGGGGAGCTTGTACACTGAAGAAATCAGACACTGATCTTTGCAGAATCTAAATCTCCACCACATAATGAAAAAATGGCTTATCTTCTGGCTCTGCAATAGTGTACAACGGCAACATTTATTGACCTATCCATATCTGTGACACTATTAATGGCAATTTGGTTCCAGCAAAAATGCATTTGATTGACCCTACTTCATTAGTCTGGAGATTATTTTACAAACTGAGAGCAAAGTGCTGTGATTTAACAGATGAACTACAATAGCTGATTCATTTAATCTTATTTCAACTCCGACAAACACAGTTACCTTTCAGAGATAATATATTAATGAAACAGCCTCTATACAAGTATTGGTCCAAGATTAAAGAAAGTAAGTGTCTTTTCTCTGGATTTGTATTTCAAATAGATGTCCATGTGCTTAACTTTATTGATTCAAGCAGTAGGTATATGCTTAGACAGATAGATGTAGTGTTTCAAGCAATCTACATTCATGACTCCACACAGAAGCATTCAAACAGCATCTTAGCTTTAATCTTAGTTATCTGACTGCAATAAATTCTTCTTCTAACCTAGAACATCAGTTTATGAAGCTTCTGCTGGCATAATAAGGACTGAAAAAACCTTTGCTAATGACAGGCAGCCTAAATACCTTTTAATAGTAGGCTGTGGTGGAAAAATAAGGCAGCTTTTCCTAGCCTCCTGCAATTTTATTTTGGGCAGGCACAGACAAACCATTGTGTGGTCTCAGTGATGCACTGAAACTGCAAAGCAGCCTTGACATTGACTTGAGCAGGCCAGAACTCCAGTCCCAAGGGGCAGGAATAAAGTGAGCCTAGAGCCAGCCGAAACATGAGAGGCAGAACACTATTTTGATAAAAGAAACAACAGAAAGGATGTCTGACAAAATGTTTGATTGATCGAAAGTTGATTTTTTTTTCTCATGATGTTTCCAAAAAGAGTCTGCTCTTGTCTCTTTAAGGTATACTAGCCACAAACCAAGACAGACAAGAACATTTTTAATTTTGTTCAAAGCTATTAACTTTTTCCCAGCCCTTGGGGCTGGAAAATTTTTCATTTTTTTTCATTGGAACTGCTGCAGAAAGGAAAAATGATCATTTGCACAGCACTATGGAGGTGACAGCCTGGGGAATGGGAAGGAGCAGTAGCAGATCCATGGTACAATGATCTCACACCGTGCAGATACACCTGGACAGCATGGGGAAAGGAAACAGCGTGCAGTCCAGAATGGAAGAAGTTCCTCTAACCAGTATTTTCAAAACACCAAAAGGAAATTAGGCAACTAATGAGTTCGCCTAATTCCCCTAGGCAGTGTGATAATCCCAGCTAGACCAGAACAGTGAGACAGTACAGCAAGAACACTACTGTCCCTTTTGGGTCTGGATCGCAGCTGGGACAGCTCAGAACATCTCCACAGACATCAGAGCTGGTTCCCACCCGCTGAGAATCTGGTCTGACATTATTAACTTCCATGTATCTTACAGGAAAGGGAAATCCAGCCACATAGTTTATATGCATTACCCTGGTGATACGAAACCTACTACCGGACATGATGTGAATTAGGAAACCCATCATTCACCCTGACTTGTCATTGATCACATCTCCTTCAGAGACTTAAAATAGCTGAGAGGAACAGTTTATCCTGAATAGACTCCCAGAAACCTCCAGCAGCGAAAACCAGCATCAGTCCTTTCAGGGCTCTGGCTCCTGCGGGGAGCGGGAGGAGGAAGGGAACCGCCTGGCACTCACTGCAGCCTGCTGCTGCTGCTGCTGCTGCTGATGCAAGGGCTCCTTGCTTCCACCTGTCCCCCTCCTAGGATTTGTGAAGATTCACCTTATTTCTGTCGTCAGCATTCATTCCACGCGTTTCGCTGGGTCGTCTTGCTGTTTGCTTTGGTACAAGATCATTGCGTGAGTCGAAGGAGCAGGCAAATCAGAAGCCCAGAGGAATTAGGAGCAAAAAAACGGCACTTGGAAATGGGCACTGAGAGATACGCAGGCTTGTTTCAAACCCTCACTCCTCCCTCTTCTCTCGCAGTAGCCAGGGGGAAAATGGGCCGACTTTTTCTTACAAAACTGAGGGATTTAGTTTTACCTGGGCTCTTGCATCAGAAGCCTATAAAGCTTGCTTGCGGTCTGTTGTTTCTTGTAGCTCCCATTTTACACTCCTGTTAGACATATTTCTTATCTGCCTATCAAGTTGGGTTTTTTCTTTTTTTTTTCTTTTTCCTTTTTATTTATCTTTTTTCTTTTCTTTTTCCTTCTTTCCCCCCCCCTTTTCTTTTGAAGATAATCTGTTTGCTGGAGAGAAGTTCAGCCTGTGTTGATTAATTCAGCAGTTAAGACTCCTTTTGTTTTTCTTGTGAATTTTAAAGATGTAGACTGAAGAATCAATGATGTTATCAGGATTGTTTTTCATTCTAATGCAAGCAGTAGCCCGTTGCTGCTTTCCAGCACAGAATCACCAGTCATTTCGATACAGTTCAGCTTTAATAGACTGAATCATTGGCTGCTTTTGTCTCTTACATAAAAGAAGAATCAGCCTCAGTAATCAGAGCTAAGTCTCAACACTAGGAGAAAAAAAAAAACCCACAAAACAAACCACTGCTCTTCTTCCTGGTGCCAAAACCCACACATGCCCACTGCATAAAGAGAGCACTGTTAGAATCCCTTTAGCCAGTGCTTAATAACCAAAGATCTTTTAATCTGGTTAGGTATTTTATCAGGTCTTTGATAATGATCATCAGAAGAAAGGCATGCTCCACCCTATTCAATTACCATAGAATGTCCCTAAATTGCCCACAGGAAAATTCACCAGCCAGTTTTCAATCATTTTGCATTTTGTACCTTTTCCCATCTAAAAAAGATCAGGTACAGGTTCCCCCACGAGACAAAAGACATTTTTCCATCTGATCTTATAAGCTGCTTTTTCTGCTTATTATAAGATGTTCCAAAACTGCAGGTTTGCCTTGCTCTAAAAGCTACCCTTTCCCACATTCAGATTAAAAGTTTTACTTAGAAATTACAGTTTTGCTGCATTTCAATCACACTGGCATTCTGAGACACATTTCCACATGACAGAGATGAGCCCATTTGCATGCATCACCCTGGTGCAAAATATTCTGTAGCAGAGGAAAGGTTCATGACTTTACTTCTCAGATACGGTTAGAAGTGTCGTCCTATTAGGACACCCCTAAATTCAGCGACCTGGCACAGGAAAGGCCAGGAACCCCAGCCCAGCGCTGGAGAGGAGGCACCATCTCCTTTTAATGGAAGTTTGTATCCTCTGAAACTTGGGGCACTAATTTTGGAAATCATTACTACATTCAGAAGAGAAATGAAAGCAGTCTGTTCCCAAAGCGATGGTTACAGCTCTCCAGTGAGTAGAAGGGACAATGTTACCAGGGCTTCCTACCAGAAGTGAAAATCTCAGCCAGTCCTGGCTAGGTGAGTTATTGCTATTCATGAAGAGCTGCAAATTTCCACTCTTTTCCTGGGGGGTTTTAAAAGTATTATTAATACATTCAGTTGCCACACGAAGAGAACAGTTGAAATTCAAGCTACAAGGAAGCGAGGCCAGTCATGAAAGACCACACCAGTGGTCCAGCTCAGGACTGTGAGAATGCAGACAGGCATTTTCCATTGTCTCCCATTGACTGGGGTCTGCTGGAACTAGTTCTTCTCAGAAAATAAATATTTGTCACTGCAGAACTTAGCGGGTGCCGACCAGGCAGACTCACCTGGAAGGCTGGAGGGTTTGAGCACAAAAAAGATTAAAAGCTCTGCAACACTGAGCAAGAAAAAGGTGTCATGCAAGTAATGGATTTTTTTTTGACTCTTTTTCTTGGTCTCAGGTTTTTAAACAATATTGGCTGGGAGATGTTTGGATCCGCTAGACAGATTTCCCTACATTTACAAGAGCAACTGGTGACAAACAATGCCCAGTAAGTTACCACTGGGTAACTCCAGTCCTGTTTACTGAGAATCTTAAATTGTAGTAGCAGTATTGGGACAAAATGAAGCTGGCATGAGAGTGTTGATGCAGATATTCTTCAAGGATTTCTATAGAGACACTGAATTGCATTGCAGGAATGAAATACGGACACACTTGTTGCCCTCAAAATAGGCAAAAACCTCTGTAGGCTTTTCTGCTGGGTTAAATTGCTAATGAAAGCATCATTATTTCAGCCTTTCAGAATTACGCCAATAATTATCTATATAGCAGATGGAGCAGAGATGCAATTTTACAACTGTTTCCGTGCAAGACGCAAGTAAATGTTAGGGAAGACTGGACTGAAAAGTTTATTTAGTACCTAATGACCAAAATAATTTGGGCTTCTGTCTGCTGAATATGAGCAATCGACCCATCAGTTCCTGTCAAATACAACCAAATGGGAGATTTTAAATATAATCAAATATCAAAGGAAACTGTTGCAGAGAAATATAGCTAGGGGGAAAAAAAAATCAAAAACATTTTTTTAAAGTATGTTGAGCTCACCTCCTGCTCCCCACAAGAAAGACTGGCTGAGAGGCCTTCTCATCCCAAAATGAGGAAAACCACTGCAGCCTGAAAATCTGCCACAAAGGATCTGTCACAATGCACCTGCAATGTTTTGTACATATCGGGCAGGTTTCCACTGCATCATTATTTCTCCTGCAGAAGGCTCTCATCAAAACTACCTTCACAGTTTCAGAAAAGGCAACTGATGCACGACCCCAACCCACAGGCAAGTTGAGTTTTATTTGAACTGCATGGAATGACCAGATATGGAAAAGAAAGGAAGAAACAATGAAGGGAATAGGAACAGAATAGCATAGTCCCATAGACACACAACCAATTCAGTGTCAATTTTGTAACAGAATCAACCAGTCAAGTCGTTGGTTTGTAAGACAGTATTCCTTGGTTTTGGCTAAATTAACATTAATGGACAGAAAACTCTAAGGATTTAGCTACTTAGGTACACTCTCATATATTTAGTCGGGATTAAGCTCTGAACATGGAAACATCCACTCAAAAAACTAATTGCACAGCTCAGGCTTCATACTGTCTATTTGTATTTCTGAGTAAATTTTTCTCTGTCTAAAAAATGGTTAGACCTTGAAAATTATGAGATTGCACAGAAATAATCAAGGATATCATCAAGCTTAAATGACATAAATGTTTTATGAGTTTTTCTATATAGGAACAAATTTGGCTCCAGCTTCATTTATGTGCCAGTACAAATTTTCAGAGGCATACATGGATGGTGTAATAGCTTGTGTCATTAAATAATTTAATAATAAACCATTAATACTATAATCTTTGGGCATGCTGGAGCAGCATTAAGGGCCTAATTCAGAATTGCATTTTGTTGGGGGTCTGCTGAAAAGTTTCACAGTTTTCTTATTTGGCTTTGTGTAAGCAGAGAATCACGGTACCTATCTACCAGAACATCCACTCACCCTTACTCCAAGGAGAAACAAAGAAAGGGGCTCACATCCAGAAAGTTGTTTTGACATCCTCCCAGTTCCTATTTGAATGATAAAACCTACCTCAACTTCTGCTCCCTTGTTCTCATGGGAGAGAAATTTCAGGGGAAATCTACCAGTAGTCTTCTTGTAAACCTTTCAATACCATGTTTTATCCCTAAAAGACTGGCAAGATTTGAAGATCTGAATATCTTTTATAGAGCAATTGATACAATTTTGGTTGAAACAGAGACAGTAAACTTCAATCACAGTACAAACTGGGACACACTCTTCTAAGCTTCATTTAGTTATGTTAATCAGCTAAACAACTTGAGAGAAGAGAGTCATGAAGGGTAACCAAGGGAAGAGGAGATAAGGCTCATTTCCGTATTGGTTGGACAGAAGGTGGAACAGAAATGGTTTATCAAGAAAGAAGGCTTAGAAAAAATTGCAATTCAACATAAAAATGAATCTGTTTCATCTGTATTTCTAATATCCAGCAGTAACAGATTTCATACCAAATCACCTCCCTCAAAGGTATTTTATACATCTCCCTTGGGAACAAGGATCAGCAAGCCAGAGATAAAGTATTTCCTTGCAAGAAATCTTCCTCTCTTAGTATGGGTTTTTCTGCCCTTTCCCAATTATCAGCACAGAAGTATTTTGGTGCAAAGTCACTGTTTCATTCATGTAACTCCAGGAGGGTACGTGGTGCATGGGAGAAAGTATGTCACAGTCTAAGGTCTCCATATGTAGACCTCACTGGTGATGTGGTTGTCAAGAAGTATGTTGTTGTGGTGGCCTATTTTGGCAGCTTTTGTATTTGTTGTTCTCCCAGAAGCTGATTCCATAAAGCTTCTGGTAGTCAGTTTGGTGAGGTTTGGGAGAGATGCTCAAAGGACAGAAGGGAGAAGATCAGCATATGTTATTTTTCCAATGCAGGATGTAATCGCAGAGTGATACTCTGTATGGATTCACAGATGGGGTACTCACATGTGGCCCCTAGACATTAAGTGTATTGCTCAGGTGGTTTGTTCACAGATCTAACTGTTTCCATAGAAAAGCATGTTGCTGCATGAAAGTTGTACTTAGATGGCTGAGATGAGATACAAGTATTTTTCACTTAGGGCAGATACAATGATGTCTAACTACATCATGAGCATGGGGTACATGCTTATGGGTGTTTTGAGTCATAGCTTGTTGTGTAGCAGTAAGAGTTGAAGAACACTTTATAGACTGTTCTTTTTGCTGTTGAACATGATATCTACAGAGTCTCCCTACTATAGGAATATTCTTAAGACAATCTGATGTAGGACAAGGTAGTTAATGAATCTGTGCTAAAAAAACAGAGAAAAGACTTACTACCTGTCAGACTGGAGAATGACATGTCCTACTCCTTTCAATCACATTAGTGAGTGGGTATATACTTGCCTGGTATCCCTACTGAAAACTCACTCGGAATGTCCAGCTGTGATTTTACGTTGCTTTATGAAACCCTACCAGCTATTAAAGTCCATTTGCTCTGGGGATTTCATTATGTGAATATTTCAAAATCCATTTGTCAATGAACAGCAGAATCGCCCGTCCTTTCTCGGGGGTCAATTCACACCGAATGCTGCCTTCCTACTGACAGCTGAATGACAAACTAGTGCAAGCAGAACTATTTGAAGTCACAGGAAACAAAGCTATTTCTATGCTAATACGTTTGAAACAGTACGTTTCTCTGACAATATCATAATGTTCAAGTCTATAAATGTCTATACGGTATTTGTTCTGTTGCCGTGTCAATAAAGAAAGATTCATTATTCTAATTTTGTCCTTCATTCTCTGTAACCTTTGTAGAAAGAAGAAAGGCTCATCATAAGTATCAGTGATGATAAATTAGCACAGAAAACTAGACATATTTACATGGACATAGACTTCATATTGAAACGCTAATTACTGCAGGTAAATTTAGTTTTCCCTTTAATCAGATTTTACAGGTAATTAGCAGTCAACTAAGATTAATTACAATTCATTTTGTCTTAATGTCATCTTTTGGTCACAGAAAGTTTACACAGTATTTTATTTTCCAGATGTAAAAGCTGATTCTTACATAGACATATCAAGGTTACGCAAACATGTTTTTAGTTCACCACAAGCCTCTTACTTGTCGTAGAAGTATGCTTTCACTTGCAATACCTCTTGAGTCTCCAAAGAGGCATACAGAATCTCCAGTAAATCATCCAAAACTCCTGTAAAGTTGTGAGACATTCCACCCAACTAGACATCTGCACTATTCAGTCAAAGGGACGTGTGAAGTTCAGTACATCTGGTGTGAGACCACATTTTGTATCCTGCTCCATGCTCCTGCAGTCAGATCTATCAAATTCTGCAGCACCTCCCACACTCCTTCCCCCAGTGCCAGGTACAGCCACCGATGAGTCCTTTAGCTCTTGATGAGCAGTACTGCACTGTGAGGACAGGGTCTGAAACAGGGTCAGAGAAGCTTAGCTAGCTGGTGGGCTCTCCAGTTGCCGCTTCGTAGTACAGTCCTTCAGTGGAGAAACCCCAGGCACCCAAAGTGTCTCACACCATGGAGAAAAAAAGACCTGTCCCAGGCAAGCCTGGGATTATTGCCTGGGACGTGCCTCCAGAGCAGGCTGACATCAGAATAACAAATCAAGCCTGGGGATTTATGGCCAAATCTGGGTCTAGGAAAGAGCATAGAAAAAAATTACACACAATGCTCTGCAGAAATGCAACGTAAGACCTTGAGAAGGCCATAACTCTTGACATGGAACCAGGCTGTCCCATGCTGAGATGCTCTTGCCTTATTTCCTACTGAGACAAGTCTATCATTCTGGATTGCTGTGGATCCTGTCATGATCCACATGCTGTAGCTCCTCAGAAGTCTCATTAGGAGACTCGCTGCCTGAAAGGCTAGTCCTCCCTAGCAGAACTAGCCCGATTTAACAAGGCTCACTCTCAAATTAGCAGAGCCACCAGTTTCTGTCCCCTCCCAGGCTACTTCAACAGAGATGTACAAAGTCCCCATCTTACTTCATACCCTACCACATGAGATATAACTGAGCTCACATTACAGATGTTATTCTATACAGAACCAAAGCACCTCCTAACCTGTCACCATTCAGGAACATGAAAATGGAGAGTAAAGGAAATGAGTTTTTAGGCCTCATCCCAATGAGTCAGTAACCAGAGCTCCTACTGGAATGAGAAAATATAGAAAATCACATTTTTCTGAAAACCTGTTGAGAAAGTGAACTGTAAAGGTCAAACACAAAGCTTATGGCAGGCTTGTGGGCTCCAACACCTCATAAGGCATCAGGGCTTAACTAAATAACCCACTACTTGGGAGCAGGACATTTGAAAACAGTATTTTGCGTATAACTCACCTATCCAGAAATGAGAAAAGGTCTATCAAATACAAGACATAAGCTGAAAGACAGAGAGCATCAATAAACACTTAGTTCCCAGGAGACCCACACTGCCTTTGCACAAATGAGAAGAGTGGCCCTGAGCAAAACTCAGTGATAAGACATATCTGTAGAAGGGCAGATCCCTCTGTGGAGGACCACTGGCCCAGTTTCACATAGGCTTGAACTCGTTTAGATCGTGGCACTTCTTTTTTTGGCAGCCCCAAAGCCCTCATAGGCATGGAAAACTCCAGGATGTGGGTGACATCAAGACTGTGAATCTGGGGACTTGGTGCTATAGATGGAGTAGGTGGTGGGAGGGAAATGCTGAATGGATCTCTATTCCTGTCACATGCAACTCATGCTAACTCTGTGCTTGTGTCAAGAAAGGAAACACTGATAGCTTTTAATCATAGAATGATACAATCATAGAATCTTTAAGGTTGGAAAAGATCTCTAAGATCATTAAGTCCAATTGTCACTCCAATACCTCCATATCAACTAAACCATGTCCTAGAGTGCCATTTCTACATGTTTTCTGAACACCTCCAGAGATGGTGACTCCATCACCTCCCTGGGCAGCCTGTTCCAATGCCTGACCACTCTTTCAGTGAAGAAATTTTTCTTAATATCAAATCTAAACCTCCCCTGACTCAATTTGAGACCATTTCCTCTCATCCTAAATTTTAATACTCCTCTCTAAACCAGAAGGGCTTAAATGTCATAGTGTGACCTCAGACAAGCAAAACCAAACTGACAGAAATCACTGTGGGAAGTCACACAGACATTTTCCTCTTTTGTTTTCTCACTGCCCTCTTGTCTACCTCAGTAATAAATATATATATATATATATATATAAAGGAGGAACAACCATAAGAATATGAGTCAAAGCTGAATGAGTGGATATAGAGTTACCATGACTGTAAACTGTGTAGCACACAAACTGCTTAGCCTGAATGAGGAAACAAGGTGATTAGCTGGGATTATTTCATCAAACTCACTTGAGGCAGGAAAGCAGAAACACAGAGAAGGTGTGCCCTCTGCAAAGCTTCCAGCTGCAGCTACAGAAATCACAAAATGCATTTCCGAGTGTAAGAGCAGACCTTGAGGAATTGGAAGGTCTCCCTCATGACAGTGTGCAAAACTCTCTTTCATCATATCGATTCCTCCTCGCTCAAGGGGAAGGACTCTTGTGAACATCTGCCCTAGATGCAAACAGCTCAAATGCCTGCAGACCATGAGAGCAGGGTGGATGCTTATTGAGTATTAGATGGGTGCAACCCGGCCTTGGAGTTGACCGTGCAACTGCCATGCTTGCTATACTACCAGAGTCACGACACAACTGAAAGACAAAACCCACTGGCACCCTATTTTTAACTTCTTGGGATGAGTCATTTGGCAGTGAAATAATTCAACAATACCCTGCAACGATAACCTGCTTTCATCTAGTAATTTCACAACACTCCACAATACTTTGCAAAGCTTAACCCACATTATCCCTGTGAGCTAGAAGTTACTCCACAGAGCTCTTCTAAGGGAAAAAAATGAAAGAAGGTCCAGGGTAAGTGATTTTGCCAAGGCTATTCTAATAATCAGGATAAAACTACAAACAGGAATACCAACAGTCCAGTTCTTGTACATTAACCTTGGAAGAGTACTTCTCTCTCTGCAGCTGTGTTGCAGAGGTGATCACAATGACTGACTGTAGCAGTCAGATCTCCTAATAGAAATAATTCTATTAAAATTAATTAATTTTAAAATTTTAAAATTAATTTAAATGAATGAAAATTAATTCTGCCTGCACATCAATTCCATCTTTGCACTGTTCTAATTAGAGCCTGCAAGCTTTTTTCATTTACTGATCATGCATCTAGAGAACTAAAGGAAGAATATCATCATCTATGATTCTATGATCATCATTGCCTGGCATCGGCACAGTTGTCCAGGTCCACACTGGCCTCTGCAATAACCATTTGACTGTGAAGTCTGTGAGTGCCCCAGCACTGTGTTACCATGTAAGGCGGTGGGGTCCCACAAAGCTAGATCAGACGTGCCCAGTTGGTGTGAGCCCAGGACAAGTGTTACACAGCTCTCTGCCCAGAATTCCTTTTCCCTCATTAAAGTAGGTGTGTGTAGAATGCCTTTTCCTTCCCAGCACTTTTGCACTCCATGCTACTCTTCTATTAAACTGGAGAACAAGAGCTCTAGGAAGACTTTAATATCTGTGTAATATTAGGAGGATATTTTTCCTCTCCCTTTCATCAGACAACATGGTGATCCACGCCGTAATACAGAAGCGAACCAGGTGATGCCAAAAACCTGAACCTTCCACCCCCACTCAAGAAAGTTGAGCTGTGGAGACGAACACAGGAGAACCTGATTCCTGCATGATTGCCACTTGAGGACATGGACAGACCTAACATAATGTTTTGATGGTCCCAGCTATTTAGTCCCTTGGATCCTACTCTGCAGGGTTCAAGGGACTGCCCTTGTTGCTACTGAGCAGGAATTAACGCTACCACAATGTGGTTTCATAGGAAACAGCTTTTAGCTGAAGTTGTTGCATGTGTAGCAATGAGTTTGTCAAAATGAAACTGGGGCTCATGATCACACCTGTGATGCACAGCACCTTGTACCCATCCTGCCTGGGGCCTTTGAGCACTACCGCAGCGTTAATATCAATGTTCCCTACAGACAGCGAGTTCATTAAACTCAGTCAGGAAGAGAAGTGAGTTCAGTAGACAATGGAAAGACCAAAAGACCAATTAAGTGAGACTTATACATCATTCATGGAGGCTTCCACCAGAATTCAATAATAAAGTCCTGCTTCAACAAGCTATGAAAATAATTTCTGAAGAGGAAATAAAAAAACGAGACAACTTTCAGTTCTTATATATGATAAAGTACTTAAAAGTATTGTTGCTGTTTATGCAATACATCAAATGCTAAGCAAAGATACAGAACCTCATTTACATCAAACAAGTTCTTAATATGTACTCTATAAATTTTAAAATCAGCAAGAACTTGTATCAAATGAGTCGTATCTGCCATCACAGAGAAACTTCTAATTTTTTTCCCTTGCAGTATTCCTCCATAAACACCGCTCTTTAAGTTCTTTCGTCTCTAAAATCTCCGAGGCTTTAGTTTATATTTCTCCAAACAGTGTGTTGGAGCATGCCAACACTGGCTTTTATCTGTTCTACAGGCTTCTTATCTTCCATCCAATCCAGAGCATCAATACTCTCCATTGCCGCACTCCATTTTCCTTCTCTGACTTAATTTGTACCCTTTGGATGCAACATTCATATCCCTTCCCAGTATCTCCTTATGACAGAAATGCCTTCAGGAACAGACAAAATAATTTAGTCACTTCTCCCTGATTCTGAGTCACCTGCATCTATTCTGAATCACTGTGAAACGCTGCGTTAAGCTCTGTATTTAGAATATGTTGCAAATATAATGGGATTTGAAATACATTTCAACAACCACCTCATGTCATGTATCAATATGAGCAATGAATCAGGAGTCTGCAAATACGTAACTGTAAGTAGAAGCAAAATCCTGATCCTTCATGTAAACTAGATGCGTAGGAGAACAAGTTAGCTATCCTAACTGCAGGCATCTAATTTTGAACTATATTTTCAGATGATTTTGAGGGGTTTTGTCCTATAACTTTAGAGGAACAAGCATTTCAAAAGGTATGGCTCATTAGACGATAGCTTGGCTCACGGAGTCCCAAAGTGTGGTGCCTGGCAGTGCATCTCAATCAATAGTCTTTGGGCCACTCCTGGTCCACATCGCACCAGCAGGCAGTTCACAAAACAACCCCTAAAAAGGCAATCCAGATTCCCACACGGGCAAACAAGAACACAAATAAAACAGAGAGAGATACCAACAGCAAATGAAAATTCAACATTTAGCCAAAACTTAATTTTCTTATGCAATTATGCACTAAAGTTTGGAGGTGTTTTTTGGGTTTTTTTTTAAGAGTACATAATCCTTGAATAAGAAAGGGTGATGATATTTGTCTAGGGGAATGCACAGAGCATTCACAGGAGCAGATGCTCACATGGTGCTGGCGCACCTCTGGCTACCATTCATTAACCCCATAAGAAAAAAAACACTTTACGATAACCCGTCAAGCGCTTGATTCCCTGTATTTTTGCAAGTTTTCAACATATTAAGACACAGCTAGAAATACCTACAGTGCTTTCTTAAGGCTACTGTTCTCTGCAGGTAACTGCTTTAGCTGCTGCTTTCATGTAGTATAAACTTTAATGGAGACAGATTATGACCATGGTACAACTTTTCTCTTATGATGCAGTTCACATTATGAAAAGTCTTCATATAACCCCTCTTGGCTCAACACTTGCAAGTAGTCCAACTTTCTGCAATCATTAATGAAAATATCAGGCTGGAAATTCCTTCTTTGGCAACAATACACAGCGGGAAACTCTGCAGCATGACTGAAAGTGATTAATAAGATTTCCTTGAAATAGGACACTGACAAAATTCCCCTAGTACTTTCAAACTCCAGGCAAGTAAAATCAAACTGAACAAAACAACAAAGTGAACCTTAGATTCTATATTGAGGATCAGAAGGATGCTCTAGCTGAGTGGGTACCCTATTTCCAAGTGTCACTCACACTTTTAACCTCAGAGAGATGCATGTGTGCTCCAAAGACAGCTAAGAAACCCAGAACAGGTAGGACTCGTTGATAACCGTGCATTTCAGTCTGAAGAGCTATGCCTCAGAGAACAGGCTGGATTAGATAAGCAGAATTCCTGGCCCTGTATGGGCTAGTTTAAAACTCCCAAACTGAGTGAATGCTCCAAATAATTTAGTGATATTATTTACTTAAATGAAAAGTAGATACTGCAGGCTCACCGAAGGAACACTGTGGTATATTTAGGTTCTCAGGCCAGTTCCATCATTTCAGTTCTGAGTTTATGAGGAGGACTAACCTTAGGTCAGAGATGTGCCCCCATTAATCTCCTTTCTGTGAAGGGAGGTTAGGTATATTATCTTTGTGCATTAAGGTTAACAGTATTGTCATTTAAAGTCATGAGGTGCCCCCTTGTTTGCTCTTGGTAAACTAGGATAAAATTCCATCTTTCTTAATGCTGATTTGCTTGATCAAGAAATAAGTCAGCGACTGATAGCAAGACCAAAAAATATTACTAAGAGGTGACATAGGATAGTCATAACCACTGTGCAGCAGGGAAGAATAAAATGACAGCAGTTAAATCTGAGAGCATTACCACTGAGAAAAAAAAAAAGTCTCATGTAAAACGTGCTGGGGGGAAAGAAATAATCTCCAACTAAATTCTGCACAGAGAGATGCAAAACACCGTTGTCACAGGCACCTAATCACAACCCATTCTCTACTGCCAGCTCAGTGAGTGCCCTAAGGCCAACACCTGCTGCCTCGCAAAAGAAACCCCTGGTACCAGAGTAAGAGCTTCCCTCTTGAATCAGAACACAGTCTGTAAAGTGGCCTTACACCTGGACAAACACATTAAACAAGCAGTAAATAGGCGGTAGGGTATTTAAAATAGATGTCCCAAGCACGTAACAGGGAACTGAGAACAAGATAAATAATAAACTGCCCTAATAAGTCTGGAAATTCTCTATGAAGAAAAAAAAATCTCGTGTATAACACATAGGAAATTTGAGCTAATGTATCTACAGTGCTGCATGCAAAACATATGCATAAATGTGTATGCATACAGACACATCCATAGACACACACACGTGATCCTGAACCCTTTCACACACCGAGGCATTTTAATTCTACCTCCACACTTTAGTTATGCTCCTTTCTGAAAAACAAAAGGCTTTAAATGGTTGCTTCCTACCCCATTCTCCTTTCTCACCCTCCACTTGATACAAGTCCTTCTGTTGCACAGTGGCTGTGATGAATAGACTGCCTACGAAAACACTGCGCTTTATATAGCTATGTGTATTATAATGTCTTTCAATAACTACCTGCAATTTCAATAAAGGAAGATTTTGGGATAGATCCAATAGCCTGGACTCCCTTTCAATAAAATACGAGACAGCACAATTGACTTCCTCTAGTCCTTTCGAAATAAGAAAGCAAAAACCTGGAATTCTTTCAAATGTATTTGTTAAATGCCAAAAATGCAAGCACAGATATTTCTATGCATAAAATAAATGGTGTTTTACGCTGAGTTTACACAACCATTTAAAACACCGTTTGCGTTTCCTGCAGTGGGTTGCTTCCCTTGGGTTGCAGGCAGCAGGGAAAGCTTGTACAAAACAATGCAGACTGTGATATCCCGATAGTGATGCGGGATTTAAAGCCCCACTACTGACAATTTTATGGCTTTCTCTTCAGCACTTCATACAGAGTAGTGCCAGAGACAACAAATCGGGTTTTTATGGGTACTTATAAAATTGAGTGAATATTGACAAACAAAATCTCAGCTGAATGTTATTGTTTGATCTGTCGTTGTTATAAAAACGCTTTTTAATTAAAGGATACCTCCTATTTGCATGAGTCAGGTGTGCTGGATTTTCCCATAATTATGACACAATCAGTAATATAAAGGCTGGAGAAAGGAGGAACTGCAATAACAACTTATACTTTATTCATTACAGATACATAATTAATATGTTTATGTAACTAGAAATGGAAAGAAGTGCAAAAGATACGGGTGAAAAAGGGGACACAGCAGCTTGGTATTTAATGAATGCACTAGTCTACAACTTAAATCATGTATATTCTTAACACATCTTGAAAAATTAAGCTTTCTGGTGACACTTTTATCTGTCTCTGAAGTAGCTGCGAGTTCTTTGTCTCAACTGCATTTGGAAGAAATCATCGTTGCCATGCAAATGGAATCACAATGTTGTCTGTGAATACAGATATCCTCACTCTACCATGCTCGTCTTCCTGGAGACGAAGTTCATCAAGATAGCAATATTTGTAATTAAATAAATTCTATCTTTAACTGGAATTATTCCAAATCTGATATTAGTCTTTACTGTGCTTGTATTTATCTCATCAGTAGTTACTTGTTTCTCTTTCCCCTCAGTACCTCCTACTGCTGCTCACCAATTCTGCATGGTCCATGTTGTCTTTGGGTAGCAGCCATGGCTGCTACCCACTGTTACATTTATTCGTGCCCAGCACAATACAGCTTAAATTGTTTCTGGTATTCAGGTGGTATTTCAGCAAGGCATATTAATAGATAATAATAAAACATCTATGTAGGATGAGACTCCACCACTTCTTGGGCAGTCTGTCCCAATGCTTGACAACCTCTTCAGTGAAGAAATTTTTCCTGATATCCAGTCTAAATGTCCCCTGGTACAACTTGAGGGCATTTTCTCTTGTCCTATTTCTTGTGACCTGGGAGAAGAGACCAACACCCACCTCACTACAACCTCCTTTCAGGTAGTTGTAGAGGGTGATCTGGTCTTCCCTCAGCCTCCTCTTCTCCAGGCTAAACAACCCCAGCTGCTCCTCATCACCTGTGCTCCAGACCTTTCACCAGCTTCACATGAAGCACAGAGGAGGATTAGTGCCATTTGCAACAGTTTTTTCTCAGAGGCACATTTTCTTCTGAAGGCCAGATGGGGTTGTGGGGACACAGCCAACCAGTACAACAGCAGCAAGCTACAGGAAGGAGTTTGAGGGCCACATTTGCCTGTGGATGATACAAGCAAAGGTGACATGTAACCAAAACTTTTGTGTATTAAGAGAAAAACATCAGCAATAAGATGTTATAATTTATGTTTGAAAAAAAAAAAGGAAAAGCTGAAACAAGGACCACTGAAGAGTTCATGATGAAAAAAAAAACTTGAGAAAGCCAGTGTTGCTCCAGTGTATGTCTCTTACAAAGAAGTAAGGAGATAAGCAGATTGATGGAGAAGAAACAAAGGATATTATGGAAATTAAGGAAAGCTAAACATCACAGCTCAAAATCTCAAGTGGCAAGATTCTGTTTGGGGACTCTTGACTTGCAGAGCTCTAAAACTGTTTCCCTATTCAGACCTTCACAGGCAAGAAACCCATTACTTATGCTAATATAACATTATCCAAGATAGGAAAAGTGCACACGCATGCAATTTGAGCCGGAGGCCATTAGTCTGCCTGGAGTTCTTCAAGCAAATTACATTATTTCAGGTGGAGATTTACAAAGCTGTTGAGTCCTTACTACACAAGTTTTCTCTCTGATGTACCCGAGACAGAAAAGCTATCAGCTTCACACTTCATTTGTGGCGTCATACCTTATCCCTCAGGAATTCCTGCAGCCACCCAGGATTTAGAGCCCATTTCCCAAGTTGCAATACTCCTGTCACCAAGTGCTGCGAAAACTGCATTTCTCCTCTTCAGAAAAACCTGTGGGAAAAGTGCTAAAACCTACAGGAGTCCTGAGGATTCATTACAACCAAACCAAACAACACTTGGTTGCTCAGAACCTCAAACTTCACCTTCTAGACAGTTTCTCAGCATTATTTGCCTACGTAGGTTATGAATTCTAGCTATCTTGTTGCCCTGAAAGTTACTGTTGCTGGAAATGGAGTATCAAATCTCTTCCAATCCACACAAAAAAAGGTCAGGGAACTTTACAGCTGTGATCTGGACAGAGTTACAGCCCAAGTCAGAAAATTGGCCGTGCAAAAGGAAACTACTCTATGTGCTGATGAGCCAGCTGGCAGGGCAGCCAGATCAAGTGGCCATTGAGTTCATCCTCTATCCTTTCCTCCTGTGGAGGCATTAATCTGAGTTCCTTTATTCCTATGCAGCCACAAGTTTTCATATTTAGACTTAATACTTTTGAGATCACTGCTTGCTCTGTCACGTTGGGCTGAAATCAGCTGCTGGATTCCACAGTGGTTGGCAGAGGTGGATGGACAGAAAGATGAAGGCATGGACAACAAGCACGCTCATACTTATCTTTCCAATTCAAGCCTGGGGGTGTGTTTTTTCCATTATGAGTTTTTGGTATGCAAAGACTTTGTCCTACCAGAACGCATAGTTTTAGGTATGAAATAATATTGCAGATAACTTTATTCCATTTTTTTGGTCACATCCTAAGCTGTCTATATGAATGACTCTGGCATACATTTTTCTCTTTCTTCAGCAGCCGCTGTACCATTTTCCTTATTTCCTGCTGCATTTCCCAAATAAAACGTAGTTCTGGAATTTTTGGCTTTGAAGTTACACTAGAATTACTATTATGATCCTCTCTGGTTGCACGTTATCTTACAAGTGGTTTCAATATGCACAACTGAGAAATTGTTTTCTGTGTGAATCACAGCAAGTCAGTACATAAGCTTTTGGCAATTATTGCAATCCTTTGCTGAGCCATACAAAAAAATTATCCCATTGTTCTTGCAAAATGAAAAAATTCTGCTTCCTAGAGGACTGGATAAATAGTACATATTTTTAACTTAGTTCATAAGAATTTTTTCTATTCTGCCCACATTCCCTTAAACTGATAGATCCCAAATACTGTGGTTCATGTACGCAATGTTCATGATAAATAGAGAAGATAAAAATCACTTCCAAATCAGGAAGATTGATAAAAATCAGGCCAAATACAGAAGGTAACCCTCACTCTCATTCCTTCAATTAGACAAGAAATATTCTGTAAATGCTGAGCAGCTTTCTTTCATTTCAATGGAAGATGAAATCATGTCTATGTATATTTTGTAAAGACATCTGTCAACTTTAAAGCTTCCATAAATGTATATAACTGTTATCTGAGATGAGGTATACAGAACTTAATATGAAAATATAGTTATGGGATGTCAAATACAGCAAGGAAAGACAGCTTAAGGAAGATCTTTAAAAGGAGCATTAGCTGGAACAGTCTCCTGAGAAACTAAATGCTGCTCAAGTATTGTGGGTCTGGAGGACTGCATGGGAGGCAATAGCATCAGCTGAGAGAGAACACTGCAGGAAAACAGGAAGACGTGGAAGGTTACACAAAAAAAAAAAAAAAGAAAAAAGAATATAACTAAATGCTAACAGCAGGATTCTGTTCCCAAATCACAGATCTCACGTACTGTTTGAGCTGTCATGGGGCATCTTGTCTGGCTTACCTCTGCCACTGCAGAAAGATGCAGGTCTTAAGTTCTCTGTACACAGCAGATGTCAAAATTGTGCAAGTGTCTTGGATGACTAAGGTCATGAAAATGGCACTAGGCATTTATGTTTAAATAACTGAATGCCACCCTTAATGCTAGGAAAAAACCCCACGATTATATCTGAAGTCATCTGCAGACACAATGAATAACTGTGAGGTAATGACTGCTTATGTGCAATGCTGTTTTGGCCTAACTTCAAGCTCCGACTTAAGGTCAAAGTATAAATATGTCTGACATAAACGCTGTCTTTCAAGGGGACTAAGTTCCAGCTCTTAGAAATAAGAAAGGCTTTATAGAATTGGTAATTATCAGAGCAATTCACTCGCCAATGTGTTCCAGCCACAGCAGTCTCACAGAAATTTCTATTTATGTGTTTGTAGGCCTCGTCTGCTAACTCCTCATGTAGAAAATGAGGCAATACATTTTTCTGCAATTTAAATAAAGTATAGGTCCATTAAACAAAACATACACTTTGATAATGACTCTGATGACTAATGATATCCCTGCTTAAAATCAGCAGTGACATTTCTCAACATTATCCTTGCCTTGGTATGGTATGGATGGCAAGAAGAATGCAAGCTTAATGCTTGAGGATGTTTTCAGGTTCACTGGCCAAAGGGCTTGAAGTGAGTGATTGTTTCTTACGATTTCAAAAAGACCTTTATCAGAAATAGAGCGTTTCTTCCAATGCAGCGCTTCAAAGAACGTGCCCAAGTCTCTGCAAGACTATTCCTAGAGGAGCTCCCAATATCTTATTGTTAATTCAAGCAAATTCATTCTTTGTGTAACAATGGCTTCTCCTCTGCAATAACGTTAAGCCAAAAATATCTCTCAAGGTTTATGCACTGCTGAACAGCCATTTTTTTTTGTTTAAAGGCGTATATATATATATATATAAAATTAAACACCACACATTTTCTAACATTAGTAATAAAACTGAACAGATAGAAATAGCTGATTAAAATGCAGTGAACTATTCATATGTCATACACACAAAACCTTCCAAAATATCATTATAACAAAAAGCAACTGCTTCAGCACAACTAGACGTCTGCTTATCAGAGATATCAATAATGTCTTCAATGTATCTGAGCTAAAAGCAGGACACTAAGAAGTATTTTCTTAGAACTAGGCAGGGAAAGGCTCATAATGTGTACACAAGAGAAAATGCTTCCAAAGTGCTCATCCCAGAACATTTGCCAATAGAGAAATATGTACAATAACTGCAGGAATCAACAGTTTATTCCCTTTTTCTCAGGAGCTGGTGTTGCCCCAGTAGACACAGAGAGGATGTCTCACCCAAATTCACTACCAAAAAGGTGTCTGAGGAGGAAACAACATGAAGGCAACGCAGTTGCCAACAGAGCAGATAGTAGGAGAAGCGATCATTGTAAATTCGTAGTTCAAGGCGTATTGAACAGCTCCTATAATTCAAGCATACTTCAAGCAAAACTGAGGGCAGAATTCTTGGCTGGTAGACATTTGTTAGTAGATTGCATGCTTTTCCCCACACTGATAGGACTGGCATCCTGAGCTCAGGAGAGGAGCAAGGCAGGATAAAATCAGAGCTGTGCTGAAAGATTTAGAGAGGTAATAAGGGAGTCCTGATTTTGACTAGTTTAGCACCCACAAATCCCAGAATCCTTCTCTTTTACTGCTCAAAGTACTTCCCAGACATCATGTCTCTGAATAATTTGGATATCAGATGAAAAACAATTTAGCCTGTGGCTAAATTCTGGGGGGAAAAAAGTCATTTAGAGTAGATTTCTAAGAAATGGAATTTTGCTGAAATACCATAGATCTGCAAGAGTTCATGGAAGATAAATAACATGAGCTTTTAGCAAGCATTGTAAGTTCCTGGGAAAGAAACCAGGAGTCACAGAAGAAATCAATATAACTAAACGGATACCAGTGTTTCAAGTAGTAGGGTTTAGTGCCTCCAAATATCACTTGCCTTGTAGGTACTTTTTCAATAATACTAACCTTTCAGGAAGCCTGATGTGCAGTTACCAGTTACGCTACATTCTCTTCCTAGTTATAAATAAATAGTAAACCCAGTTCCCAGAATTAAAAACTGATTTGGTTTTTGGTTTTTAAATGGTTTGGTTACAAGTGTTTTCTGTCAGGATTTGGAGAAGGCTACAGCTGGAGTATTTAAACCAGTGGCTATAGATATGACAGACCTTGTCCACTTTAACAGAATAGTCCTGACGCTGGACCTATTTTAATTCATCATGGGCTAGAAAGCGTCTGTATTTTAGTCACTTCCACAGGGAAACAATGGCTCATGCATTTGAAGAGGTACTCTGCAGAGTGGGACGGTCCAGGTCCTTCAATGGACCATCCTGCAGAAACGGAACAGCTCGAGAGCTGCAGAAACCTTCTAGCAGCTGATGAAAGTTATTTTCTTTAAACTTCTCCCAAGAGTTATCCTGCCACAGGGATGATGAATGCTGTTCCTATTCAGCTGAGCAATAGCTTCTCCACCCAGCTCTAGAAAAAACAGCTGAAGTCTCAGAGGAAATGGAATATGAAAATACATTAGTCATTAACCTCACTATTAAACGGAGCTTTGTAGTCCACACCATAATTCAATTTCTGGTGAAATCTCATTTTCACATGTTTCCTTTCTCTTACAGAAATTTACTGGGATGAAAGTTTTTACTCTCTCCCTTGCTAAATCAGCTAAGTTGGCACAAGGGACAGATATTCTTTTCCTCAGAGGAACAGACAGCAACCTCACAGATACCCACAAAAACCATAGGTATGAATTAGCACGACGAATATGATCTCATTCTTTCAGCAATAAAAGTCTTTCTCCTTGTAAGAAAAAATCTAGAAATGTGGCAGATAGAGGAGTACTCTTTCAAGCTATGAAATTACAGAGACTTCCAGAAGTTGACTCATCTCATACAGATGGGACTTACGCGAGTGCACACCATGTGAAATCCCTAATGTTCTTAAGAGCACATTTAACAGACAATATTAGAGATTTAGTGATACATTCCTGTCGTCTCAGAGAATGAAACCTTGTTATTCCTAAGACTAATTTATATCTAACATTTAAAATGTCATCAAACGGACTGTTACCTCTCATTAGGGCTGTTAGAATTTTTTTTGGTCAATAATAAACACAATAAAAATGAAACAATACAGAAATGCGTTTTAAAAGAAATGTGAAACAGAGATTTCACTACTCATAAAGCAGAAAGAGATGAGATACTAGGAGTGAAAGAATAATGATATCACTGTGTTCGAATTCCCCTCGGAACATGTTGCCAGAACCACTGCAGGCAATAAGCAATGCAGAATCTCTCTTTTGTGCCACCATCCAGATGGGCTTGTTGAGCTGCACCTTGAACTTCCCTCTTGCATACAACAATGGGAGAAGGGATTCTACTTGCAAGTACACTTTTCCTTCCTTTCAGAAACACTGATTTTCAAAAAGTCGCACTCTTTTGGGATGAGTCCATCATTCACTTCTATTCATTGGTACCAGGTATTGTAGTGTGCTCAATGTACAACCCTGTACTTTAGAAACCTTATCTAATTTTATTAATAAAGTGGCCTTGATATTGTAGTCCTGTTTCTTTCCTTTTCACTCTTCATGCTCATCAATGTCATCATCTCTTGCTTTACACTTATATCTTCATTTCTTTGGAAACAGAGACCATCGTAATGAACAGCACTACTAGCTATCATTACAATGTGAGTAAATACATGATAACTTGAAAATAAATCTTAGCTTTGGTGGCTAAGTGTGAATAAAGACTGTTGGAAAGTCAACTGAATTAGGAAAAATAGACAGGAATTTAGACAATGGTTTCCCAGACAGGACAGTATCTTCATCCAATCTAGCCACCTCTGGTTGTGGTAGTCTCTGAAACAGAATTCTGTATGATGGACCCTGTTTAGCATGGTAAAGAGACATTCTTCCATGATGTACACCTCTGTTTGTACCTGGCCATGTCTGTGCTACTGAAAGATAATTATTGCTATTTGATATCACACCTCACCATGGCACATGGATCCCGTGAAACACCAGAAAAAAGTTAGTGTGCTAGAGCAGGGGTCTTCCACAGGAGAGAGCCAAGAGGTGTTTTCGAAAGCACTCCCTTAGTTTGTTTCAGTGGACAGCTTCCTGGACTTGAGAGGTATTTCAATTCAATTCCTAGCTCACTCAAAGTCTCACTGTCAGGAGTATTTCTATTTGCTTCTGTAACTTCTAAGGAAATAACACTTTCCCTGTGAGGAGCCATAAATTGTACAGGTTAAAACGCTTATTCTTTATCACAACGAAAACGTGCAGGATCAAGGAGCCTGTGCCAAGTATGTGGTAGAAAAGTATGTAGGGGGTGCGATGAACACGCTGTAGCACTGATTTTGGTACACTCCAATTTCCAAAGTCCATGGTAGGTGCCATGAGAAAGCTATGATGAAAAGATCTCTTTTGCAGATGAAGATAATTATTTGCTACTAACATAAGACACTGCATATGTAAAAGGGATCTTAAAAGGGCGGAGAAAAAAAGAAAAAAGAAAAATCTCAGCATGAAGGCTGGAAGACTGTATCTGCAAAGAAGAGAAATTAATTAAGGCTGCTAAAATTACAGTTCTGACCCAACAGCTCCAGATTCTGGTAGCGACTCTTCTAAATATTTTTTCTGCCTGACTTTGAGGCAGCCTCTCCTCTTCTTCCTTGAGTGCAGAGCAAGTTCAGTTCCCCGCAGGCCAGATTCTGCCTCCTCTGCATGTAAAACAGGAATAAGAAAACTCAATTTGTCAACTTAAACTGCCAAATCTTCATGGCAGTGTCTGATAAGAACCTGACACTACAGGGTTTTGATCTTTGATGCTTGCTGTAATATAAGTAATACTAAAACTTGACTCTGGGTCATTTAAATACCACTCCGTGCATGTCAGATAAAAACCTCTGTAGGTTACCTCAAGGTTTCTGATGTTTAGAAACAGGTCAATGAAAATCTGCATTCAAGGTTAATAAGAGAATTGCGTGTACTCATGTTATGCACTAGCAAACAACAATAAACACTGCCAGTACCTAATTTTAGCATCTCGCATACAAGGTTGTTCTTAATAGAGAAAGCTAACAGCCCTTAGGAATGACAAGAGCATCACTGAGTTCAAGCACTAAGTACTGCATTTTTCCCAGTGTGTTTTTCAGACAATTTGCAACATAAATCACAGTTTGTGACTTGAAAGTACTCGACATTGGCCTAACTCTGCTCCCACTAAAGTCATCCATAAAGTCGTGCTATCTTTACTGGCAACAAAGACAGGACAGAGCCAAGTGCTTTTGAAAATCTCACCTATATTCAATAATAACAGAAAAAAATCTACCTTAAGGTTAAGGTTCTCACATCAGCAGTAAGTTGGGAAATGTCAGATTTAAGCCTCAAGGTCCACAAGTTGTAATTCAGCTCCTTGTGTGTAGATATTGTGCTAGAGTCTAATTACATACCCTACACAGCTTCAACTGCCTCAGACATTGCATCAAGTGGCTGGTGCTCACATGTAATGAGGCTTCTTCAATATTTCATTTGATCCTCACTATTGTGTGTGCAGCCTTATTTGCAGCACACAATCCTGGCTGGCTTTAGAGGCAGTTTTCAATTTTCTTATAGCGGTTTCTATGGAGCTCATCACTACAATATGTGAGCCCTTCAAATATTCATCACTTGCTTTCCACAGCACCTCTGCGTGGTGAAGAGAAGATCCTATCCCATTGCACAGATGGAGAGCTGAGTCAGAGAATGATTAAGGTCAAACATTTTGCTAATTTAGGGTGTCCAATTTCAGATGCCTGAGATTTTTTTTTTTTCAGAGTAATTATCATAACTTTATATAGTTACGTATGGCTCCTATCTAGTTCAATTGCAGTGAGAAATGTCTAGCACTTCTCAAAGTCAGGAAAAAAAAATAAATTGGTTTAGAATCCAGAGTTTCACTGAGCGACTACATCCAGCTGAAGCACTGGAAAAAAAAAAGGGACAAATTATAACTATGGAGCCTGTAAAAAATTTAGCTAAGGGGAATCACTCAGCATCACATAGAAATTATGACACAAGGGAGCAAAGGGGCCCATGATAGCATTTAACCTTGTCAACTACCAGACCATCTTTCTCTCTTGGTCTCTACACTCCTTCTGATACCTTCAAACTGAACCCAAGTCCTAGATTGCAAACTCATCAGGATTACACTCTAAAATCACTAATTCACTCTAATATCAAAGCCTGCTTTATTGAAAACCTTTAGATGAGATGTGGGCTTTCTTCAAGTTTCCTACCCTTTTGCTCAAGTTTGGTTGTTTCCTTGGATGGGAGAGCTTTCTTTTGGGTGGGTGAGTATGCACACCTAGGTGTGCATATTTGTATGCATTTCTTGATGTGATGAAATGGATGTAATGAAAACTGTCACATCACATGGATGTAAACATTTCATCACATGGATGTAATGAAAACAAAAGGAATATCTTGGGTAGTTCTCCATATTAAGAACCTTTGCAAAGGAGCCAATTAGTCAAACAACCAAAAGCGTAAGTATTATAAATACACTGGAAGCTGAACTATTAAGCCAAGGAGGGAGAGTAATTTTAAATTATTAGGGGCAAAGGATTGTCTTACTAAATTGGAAAATATTTCTTGAAAGCAGCATTTACTTCAGTCAGCCAAGTGCCAGAACCCTTGTCTTTTGGAAAATGTGGGGTTGACCAGTCAACTCGATGCCTCTAACATTGCAACAGCCACAGGGAAGGAGTAAACCCAGCTGGAGTATTTCAGGTCAGAAACCGCCTATGGTTTCACATGCAGAATTACCAGAAAGAACAGGAAACAGACGGCAATGATGACTTACTTTACTAGCGATTTTTCCTCTTCACATATATATTTTTAACATACTACTACATCTATTTTCAAGGGAAGGCTCCCTCTCCTCCAGCCTCCACACTTTCTCTAGGCCCTCCCTGTCCTCACTGGTTGTGCTTTACTGAAAACGCGGTTGCTTTGCCACACTGTGAAAACCAGAAAGCGAGAAATTTCAGGGATTTTCCTGAAAACCTCATCATATTTCTTTTTTCCCAAGCCAGCAACCTGTGGCCACAGAACTATCTGTCTAGTAGGACAGCTAAAAGCAGCACCGCTCATGCGTCCCTCATGCCATTCCTATTTGCCCACTAAGGAATGACATATATTCTGCCCCTTAAGGGAAGGAAACACATTTGCAGATTATAAAACACTCCTGTCACTGCCGGATGAGGACAGGAGATACTGATTTTTCTAGGAGAAAGGCTGGTTTGGTGGAAAAAGCATTGAAGACTTGGGAAGCAAGGGTTAAGCGCCAGGTCTGAGACAGACCGGGCTCATCTCTTCAGGCCTTCATCCTCACTCTGTGGAAAGGAGAAGCACGCATTAAAGGTAAGTGTGCAGCTTAGGATAGAGTTAGGAAGACTAAGCAGGTAACCAAAATGTTCTGTTCGGGTTTCATAAGTTTGCCAGCATTCCCACCGCTGCAGTTAAATTCATTAACAGTAGTGAGGCCTTCAGATGCAGAAGGAGGTTATATCAGCGCATCCGTGAGGCAAATCTGGGGCTCGTTTTCTCCTGCCACTGCAAAGCATTCACCCACACCTCTTGGATTTTTTTTCTTACACAAACCAGCAGGTATCATTAAATTCTCCTTCCTTCAGGAACAAATAACTAACCACTTCAAATTTAAAACCATCTGCAGGGGAAGGGCACTGTTCTTTACTCTAGAGATGAGACATTTTTCAAGTGGTGTACCAGCCTGCTTTTTCTTTCCCAAGTCAGCTATTATTGAGGCCAGTAGAAACCCAGTAGGAGCTGGAAAATTCTGCCTCACAATGAGGGGGAGATAATGCCCAAAACTTTTCTGGAAGCATCTTAAGGCAGTGATTTCTTGCTCTCAGGTTCAGAGTTCAAGGGCTGCTGGCAAGCACGAGGATTCATTTGGTGATTTTCATGGTGGTGGTGTATGTCTGTGTATGTCTGCGTGCATGCATGAACACGTATAACCATACTGTGCACGTGTGCTATAGTTGGAGTGTTAAAATCCACCGTTACATGTCAGAGTCTGGTTTAGGAGGAGTTCCTTTAAATGGCTGTCAAATCTCTAGAGGTTCCCACGAAGATATGAAGACCCAAGGGTTCCCGATCGTATTTAAAAGAACCAAAAACCAAGTAATTGAAAGAATGGGTGAATAAATCATTCTTAACATCTTCATAACACTTAAGCAATGTAGGACACGTCTACACTTTGCAACACTCTGCCTGTCGCCAGCACTGATCCAAACTGATAGTCCCCACAGCACCGGACCACGTTTCATCACACAGGCTCAGCGGCTGAAACGAAGGAACAACTTAGCCCCATGCAAGTCACTTCCTTCTCACATTAACCTTCCCTTTCTGCTACATCTCGGTAATGCAGTTTACCTACATCACTGTGATGTCAGGAAGAGTATTTGTAAAAGCAATTTGAAGATACCAAGCACGAAGAATGTGTTGGGTATTGTTATCACATGTGGAAAGAAGCAACACACACCTTTCTGTAAGGAGGCTATATTTAAATAACACAACCCTATAATTACTTTTCTTTATTGTTAATAGTATAAATAGATATTTTATACATCTCCTGTCCTGAGGTCTTTCAGAGTCTGTTACATTCAAATTAAAAAAGAAAACAAACTATTCTATCACTAAAATATCGATTCAGTTCCACTATTATCTCTTGCTTGCAAAGAAAAAGGCAAAACTCAATGAGGTTATCTAGTGCCTTCATGTCTGAGAAACTGCCAGCCTTTTCCTTCTTAATATTGACCAGCAGATCACCTCAGTTTCCCAAAATTAAATGCCATAATTAGACTACGCAGCAGTTCAAATGTGTTTCTTTCAAGTGTGCTACCTTTTTTAGGTGGTTTCAAAAGAAAACAGAGGGAAAAAATAAATGGCCAGTAACAGTAAAAAGCTTTTAAAAAACCCAAGTAAAGTGAGCCTTCAAAGTCCATGCATAAGTACCTACATAATTGTTTGGATTTTCAAGAGCACCGAGCTTTCAGTGGTCCCCAGTGAGACCAACAATAGCTTTTGGATGCTCAACAATTTATCACAACTCAACAATTTTCCCCCTGGGCATTATTTACCAGCTATGAGGTATACAGAAATGTAAACCATTTGAGACTGTCATTTTTGGTTGGACTTGGACACCTAACACTATTAGGGTCCCCTAAAACTACCCCCAAGTATTTTTGTAAGTTTTATGCCCGGGTCTTACAGCAAAACACCCCAGACTTGATTTAAACAAACACCACACGCTAGGACTCAAATGTCAGAACTGTATCATGCTGCTAAAGGTTATATAAAGTAATGATTAATTAGTGCTTTACCCCATTCAGGTTTTACTTGCCTGTCAATAAAAGACAGTAGATGATTACCTGGCCAAAGTATGCATTATTTCCAGGTCTCTAATATCACCGAGAAGCAGGCAGCAGTTCAATTTGCCAGCAATAATTTATTGTGTAGAATCAGAATTCTGCAAGCGACCTCTTCTCATCTGTTACTTTCAACATCTCCCACAGCTATTTGATTTTCTTCCTGGCTTTTCGTGTTAACTGGTCATCTCCTGCTGAACCCTAGCTCTCTAAATAAGACTCTGCAGCTCGTTCAGTAGTTATAGCTGTGTTTCACACATGCAGAGTGCATTTTACAATGACCAGAATTGCATCTTTCAGTGATGTTACTGAGACAACATTCACAAGGATATCTGTCCCAAATACCAGAAGCTACCTGAGCTGTTTAAAAACTGGACAGGCGGCCAAAGTTTGAAGCTGCACCCAACTGCTGAAGAGACTAAATGGCTAGTGGGCAATGAAATCTGCTGCTAAAAATGGACGGGAGCCTTCGGTGCCACCCTCAGCCATTTGCCTCCACTGTGGTGTCAGCACGCTGCATCTGAGGCACCGGAGGACGAATGGCACAGCCCGGCAGCAGGAAGCTGCTGCCTCCCATCTCCAGACCCCCTCACAAACCACCTCCCAGGCAGGGAAGAGGGAATCAGGGAGACGAGCAACAGCGGCAGCTACTTCTGAAAAAAAAACCATTTTTCCCTTAAATCCAGTATTTGTGCAGGCAAGAGTCACAGCTGGATTTTCTTTTTTTTTCTTTTCTTTATTTTATTTTATTTAAAGAAAGCTCTTTGAAAGCCTTCTCTTGGTCACTGGAATTTCACAAAGCAGACATCAATGATTTTGTTGGTCTGTTTCTTAAAGCTAATAGTCTGGCTTAACAGGTGTCTTTTTCTGTATCCTCTCCTCCCTTCTGGGATATGAAAGCAAAAGGAAAATATAGTGAGAGTTAATGATTGCAAAGAGAATTCACACAGACGGAGAAGTGAATGCCACACCTTTCTCAGACAGACTTAGGTCTTCACTTCTGCACACTGCCAACACAGCCAACCCTGAAGAATCCCTTAACTGAAGTTGATCTATTCTTGAGTTAGCTGCATTACCCATGTTGCTGAATAATGCAAAAAATGCTGTTCAACAGTTTTTTGGCTTGGGGCCATGGACTAATCTTCATTTGGTAATTGAAGGCTTATGTGATGGAAAGAAACTCTATGGGAACTGTCAGGACAATGGAAAGTAATGAAGTATAAACATCCGAGTGTCACCTAAATTCAGCATCCTTAGAGCAACTGTCATGTCTTGTCTGATCGGTAGTTCCAGTAATAAAAATAAATAAAAGTTATGCATTACACCTGACGAGCAGCAAGCCACATGTAAAAGTACAAAGAGTATTTGGTGAATAGCTTGCAACAAGTTAATTTCTTTTTCCTTACAAAACCAGTTTTTCTTTCACCGCCACAAAGAATTTGCTCAAAACACGGGCCAAGGAAAGACAAAACACAGGTGCAGTGGATATTGGAAGCCATGTTTCTTACAACGTACAGGCATTCATGACCAAAAATATAAGAGCCTGGATAGAACAGAATGAACAAATAATCTGGAACATGTTTTGAAAAATGTGTATCGCTGTCTTCCTACACAGTGATGCCCCAGAGAAAGAGCACACTTGTGTAGCTTCGTTATAATTTCTCATTAACTGCTTCCCCAAAACTCTGCCACATCTATTCTTCTTCTCTGCAGGATTACACACAACTTGTGTATTACAGTAGACTGTGCCGCAGCAAGTCAGCTGAAGAAAGAATTGATTCTTGCTCAAACTTCTTCAGCGAGGTCAAGGAAAAATGACAAAGCAGCTATTTGGGAAACAAAAGCAAAGAGAAATAAGATCTAGTTTCAGTGAGAGGACTAGAAGTAGCATAAGCACCAAGCATCCCACTAGGATTCATTTAGGCTTATATTTTTAGCCTCAAGTACATACGTTATTTCTCATGTGTATTTTACATGGCCTGTTGAGCTCAATTACTTCACATCTTTGTGTACATAAAACAGTATTTCCAGAATGTTTTATTACAGAAGTAACAACCAGACAAGACCCCTCTTCTTTCTTAAAGCAAGATAGGGAAAAGCTTTCTGATATGGATTGGGGGGTGCCTTTGACTCCAGTTGTGCTACAAATTAGGACAAAGAGTGTCAGCTTTCACACATTTTAAACCCTCAAGAATAAAACCAGAAGCTTATCGCATAGTTTGGCAGTAGAAGCAATTTTTAGAACACTGAAAAAATTTTGTTTGGTAATTCCCCATCCCATCAAATCTCAATTTCAGTCTTCTTTTTTTGGTTTTCCATTTTAATGTAGATTAACAGAAATTCTTAAGGAAAATCAGGTTTACGGTCCAAACATGTTCATGTATCAACGATTTGAAAGGTCTACCCACAATATTCTGAGTTAAGATGATTTAGTAGGAATATCCCTGCATGAATGAACTGCATGTTACTGCTAAAAAATGATGCATCAGTGTTTCAAAGAGCTCTAATTTACAGCAGGGTGAACACTGAAGACTTAAAACCAGCCTGTGACAGTGGCTGTGCACTATTGATCACTGTGTCTTTCTGGAATCCACACTAGGATGCTAAAGAGCAAAAAAAATTGCTCCCTTCGGGCATGACACATAGGGTGACGATTTACTTACTGACCCACCCAGACACTAAGAGCATTATAACTGACTGGAGAAGTTCTAAAATTTATAGGAACCTACAGGAATTTATAGGAAGAACACTATCTAGCACAGAGGTTTGGCAGTGAACCTACTTGGTCCTCAAGTGCATTCCAGTCACCTCTCACCTTGAGGTCAGGAGAAGACCAGCACGAACAGTACTTCATAGCAAGCAAGAGGATGGGAGCCAATGGGTGCTAAAATAAATCTGAACAAATGATGAGGAAACCAGGCCTGCAACCTTATTCCAGCACATAAAGATGGCCTGATATATACTCTGGTCCTAATCCTGAAGTCCATTCTCAGACAGAGCTCCATCAGAGTTCATGCATCAGAGGGCTTAAGAGAAATTTGCCTTCTGAAAGAAGCATTTCTTCCCATCATGACAGAACAGTACAGAGAAGAGGCACTTACAGTATCAGCTTTGTCTATCATAAAAGCCACACGAAAACAGAACGTCTCAGCTGGAATAAAAATATTAGTTACAAGTTTGTTGCTCTTGTAGATTCAAAGCCTCAATTTTCTACATAAGGATTTTCAGACTAGTATAGCAGCCAGCTCAAGGCTTGATGAAGTCAATAGATTTATTCCTAACTTGACCACTCGCTCCAAACATCTTTTCATCGTATCTCAGATACATGCACTTTCCAGAATTCCTTGAGGTTTTCTCTTTTATACAGGGACACTCTAACAACATCCAGTCCAGTATCAATGCTGAATTCCTCAATACATTTGTGTTTGAAAGATGCCTGGTAGATAACAAAGCAGTCTCCTAACCTCTCAGAAGGGCATTGGAAAGACCAGGTTGTAAATTAGGTATAAAGCCAAATGAAAACATCAACTGTTTACTTACTATCAATCTTAAAGATGTTATGGGTAGGAAGGTAACATTTCTCTAGCAGTTGAACAGTAACTGAAGTAACCAAGAGATTCCTACTTGAACAAGAGAGAACTGAAAAGCTTTCAGCAAGGGAAGTCAAAATATTTCCTAATCAAGATAAATTTTAGTAACAGACAAACCATATGTGCTAAGTACTTTTCACAGCTAGTTTCTCCTTGGATTTTGCTGTCCCATACATTCACAACTGCTCTTTGTTTTATCTGGCTGGTTTAGCTGGGATTGTTGGAATAAAACTTCTAATTATAGCATGACTTGCAACAGCAAAGTCAAGCATCAATATAATCCCTGTAAAACTATGTATTATACCTTATGAGGAAAAGACCATGGAAAAGAATTATATTTAATGCAGCTGAAGCCTCCAATGATTAAGCTCACAAAGATTAATCTCAAATACTCATTAGATTCAATGGATCAGCATCCTCAGCAATGTCTGGAAATTAACTTTAACATCAAAGATACTGAAACATCTTTGAATCTTCTAAAGTGCAAAGTGAAGGATTTCTTACGCAGAAAAAAATGAAGTTTAGATACAAATTTCCTGCTACAAGGTGCACTCGATTATTACACTCAGTGCAATGGCATCTGCAGAATCTGAAAATGAGGATGTAAAAGAAAAAGTTTAGTTATCCCACCCCACCTTGAGCAATTCCTCCATTTTATCTAATGCCACAGTATCTTAGAATAATAGAACCCCCAAATGTCTTTCTTACTATGTCCTACAAGCTATATCATCCACTTTGCCATCTGTAGAACTGAAAACTCATGACTTCATGTCCCTCTCTCTCATTTTGATGCGGGTCAAGCTCCAATATATATATCCTTGAGTTTCTCTCTAATGGTAGTCACAAAATGTTCTGCATACATTTGAAAATAACCTGTTTGCTCCTGGCCAGGAAGACAGAAAGATACAAGTGTAAGGCTGTCAGCATGCTCTAAGGCTGGTTACAACTTAATGTGCCATTCATTAATTCCTACAACCACATTAAGATTAAGTATCAAACCCTTTTAAACCCTACACAAGAAGAGTTGAGAGGTTGGTCACAGTGGGTGATTAAGCTAAATTAAAGGCCTAAAATGCATTCCGCATAACATAGTACTGTATGCATTCACTCCCAGTCAATAACATGTTTATTATGGTATCTCTGACAAGCTAAATTAACAATAAATTAATGTCTGAGTTGTGGTTTCACTTTTGACAATAATATACTTCAACTAAGCCTTAAATCTCTGCATGTAACTATTCAGTTGCAGACATAAGCAAAGGTAATGGACTCAAAAACTGCAGACTAATTGCTTCAGATGAAGGCTTATTATCTCTCCAATTTCAAGCTCAGCAGCAGTTAAGCAGTAATATAAAGTACTTCAGTCAAAGCATTGTGAATCTTTATCTAAAATTCACTTTTATTCTAATCTGGTTTAGTTTCTATGAACAATAAAAGCAACAGCCATTTGTTTTCGGGCTGAGAAAGGTAAGGATGTAAGCTGAGTGGTTAAGAAACCTCAGCCAGCCAACAGTTCAGCCTTCAGATTTGCTCACTTCTACTATTCCACCCAAACTCTTCCTCTTCCCCTTCCTGATGGGTTTTCACATCATCATTTCATGCATAAGCTCAGTTTAACTTTCTTAAGTGCTTCAGCCTCTCCCACCCTCCTTCACCATGAGACATATTCAGGGCTTGATTCTCCGCTCAGACTAGATTTGTGTGTGAAAGTGGATGCAATGGGTGCATGAAGCTTCCTGTGCAAAGAGGGTGGCAGTTTGTTTGCCTACCAAAGAGCTGTTGGTGACTCACCAAGTTTGAGACAGCAGCAGAGAGGAGATGTCTAGACATTCCTGCTCCCTTGGTGACTCTCCACTGCCTCTCTCCAACCCAGTCCTAGCCTATCTTCTGCAATCTGGCTTTCTTTGGGTGGTCATGGAGACAGGGGAAATGCCTTCCAACAATGCCTGTCCTGTCCTTTCCCAGCCTCTCCCACCAAGGCACGAAACCACAATGCTGGCACTGCAGGGCTGTGTAAGAAGGTGAGATCCCACAAAAGAGTGCCCGTTACACCTCTGTCACCTAATGTCCTGCAGAATGGGACAAATCCCACTTTGAGAAATTATGGTCTATCTGCACTTTCCACCTGCAGTTTCCATCACAAAACAGTATCTCCTAACAACAGCCATACAATGCTTGCCAGTTACCACACATCTGTGTATAGCACGTGGATTGTGTCTCAAAAAAAAAGCTTTACTCCAGCAGTAGTAAGGGCTCAGGCAACAAGGATTGGTAATACAAGGGAGAATGAGGGAAGCAAGGCCCTTAACTGTTTTCTTCCTCTTAATCTTCCAGGGATATTTTCCCCTGTCAAAGATGGCTGCTGCTTTTTCTCCACCACACCCTCCATGCAACAGAATAGAAGGCAGTGTCTTTCGTTAATGCAGTGTTTAAGTACTTATTTGGAAGGCAGCATATTTCTAAAGAGACACTGGGTATCTGAGAGCTGCCAAAGATGTAACCATCTTCACTGTGTCCCTCAAGGCAGGCGGGTAAATGGCTATCAATGTGTTATAGATACCAAGACAAAGCAGTGCCCAAGGCTACAACATGAAAGCCCAGCAAAGAAGAGGCAGTGCTCTGAACTCCCTCTGTCACACAAGGCTTGCAGCTAGTCCTTATCTTGCACTTCATTCCTCTATTGGTGCCACCACATCACCCACATTCTACATGGAGAGCAGCCACTGTCCCTCACTGCAAGCCCTTGGGAAGGTTGCAAAGCCTGCTGAGATCCTCCACTGGATTTCCAGGAATGACAAGCACCATTGTTACCCTCTACAACTTGGTAGTTTAACAGGGGGACATCACCCTAACCATAACCTTGTACAACATGGCCACAGCTGATTTCCTCCTCATTGCCCCTGCTGCTACATCTCCGTCAGACAGGAAAAGGTGCTACCATGTGCTCCCTGCTTTCTTTTGAAACAGCTGCCTATCTGCAGCTTCCTCTTCCTCCATAAGCCTCCTTCACCACCAAATCCAATCATATTTCTGCTGTAGTTTCACTTCAGACAGTTAATAGCTACTCTCTAGCCCTCTCCTCTCATTTTCCCTGATCTGTGGAGGATTTTCACTAATGGTGGTGGGAAGTAGCCACGTCCTCTCCATTTCCATCGCTTTTAACATCTCGCTCCACAACATTTGTCAGGGCTTTCTCTCTATAAGGGCTTTCTCTGGGTTTCAGCCTTGGCTCATAGCCTCACCATGACTTTCAGGAAGATGCGTGGAGGGCACGCAGTCAACCGACACTGTCCCAAGGTCAAGTGGCAGAGCACATCCCACTTGACCTGTCGAGGTACAGCCACACTGCAAAGCATACACAATCCCAAGCAGCATCCTATGGAAGCATGCCAACCCTTAGAAGCTGTGTGCTTAGAAGATCACCAACCATAATGTGGTCTTCACACATCTGAGACCTTCCAGAAGCAATTCCACTTCAATACTGAACACCAAAAAAGCTTTTCGACAGCCTTCTCCTTCTGAGACTTCAGTTTTATGCCAAACGTGCTCCTTTCCATCCCTGTTTCCCCCTCCCCACTGCTTAGCTGCCTGCATTCCTCACGGCAAATTAACAGCTTGAAAAGACTGCCAGTTTGATGCAATTTCATGTTCTTGAATACGGTGTTCTCAGGAGCACTATTACAGAAATTTAATCTCTTGAGAAATAGATCAGATACCATTAACAGAATGAAACGCAAATGTTCTCTAAGACTTCCTGGAGAAAGCCTGTGTTGGGTCTACAATAAGATATGTAATTTACAGACTTGTTATCAAGAAAAAAAGAGAGTATTGTCTCATATAAAAATTTTTATTTTTAAAAACTTATGCACTTAACCAACACTAAGCACTTCCATTAGAACTAAAAAAATATAATAAAAGCTCTTGTTTTCTATGCAAGCCAGAGTTAGGTTTCTCCTCTTTCTCTTTTCTTTGCCAGACACCTCCCTGAAGTGGAAGCTGCTCCTGTATGGCTTTAATAACCACAGCCAGAATAACGCTGCAAGTCAGTGAGAATGAGGGATCCTTACAGGCAGGGACTCACCTTTGGGATATGACAGTTTTCAACTCCAGCCAAGAACGTAGGAGCTCTGCTATCACAAGTCACTGAGATAATACACTAAATTAGCTCATCTCCTGGGAGACTCACTCCCACCTCTTCATCAGCTCCAGGCCAAGCTCCTTTCAGCCCACTGTTGAATCTGGGTACCGCAGACGTATGTCACGGAGCTCCTCAATTCCTCTGCATGGATTTTATGCCACTGGGGTGATGCAGCGGGGAGTCTGACTGGGCCAGCTAATGGGACCATAAATCAGGGCTTTGTGTAACATATCCCAAACTCAGCCTGTCTCCAAACATAAAGTTACAAGGTATAATCTCAAACCTTGCTAAGAACACAGAAGATTCAGTATGGGCTCTTTGTAGTCTGGCATACACCAGGGATGCTTCCAACAAATAAAAGGGCAAAGTCCCTTCCCCATTTCAACAGACAAAATCCACAACTTTGTTATCATAGAATCATAGAAACCTATAATACATGCCTGAACCTGCTGTGCCCTACGGCCTGCTTACGGCATGAAGGGATCCTGCACTCTTTGAAGCCAATTTGTACTGTGTATGTGATGTAAGGGGGTTTTGGTGTCACAGAGGATCATGACTGCCTCAGTTCTTCAGGTAAACCAAGACATTTGGCACCCAGGGAGAATGATTTTCTGGACAGCACCCAGGTGAGTAGATCTTAAGTCATGCCTCACAATAAAGAAAAAAAAAGATTAAAAAAAAGGACATTTAAGAGTATCTGCAGATACAGAAACACAGGAACATGGGTTACATGAAGTTACATTTATTTAACCACATCCCCCATCCCTACCAAAGACATGTGAGGTGCTTATAGTACTTTTGTTCATTTCAGAACTATACTACTGACCAAATTTCCCTATCGTGACCATTTATTGTGCTCTAACATACATTTTATAATGGCCTCTGAGGACACAAACTGGTCATCCAAATGAAGGTAAACAAGAAGATGCTGTTCAACCACTAAAGGACATTCACAGCAGTCTTGAAACTAGCTTGAAATAACTCCCTGTCCAAATGTGTGCTTGAGACCTCAGTATCATCTCTGTCACCCTCATGGGGTGGGTCCACACTACTTCTCAATGTAAGTTCACCCCTATGTTTTAGTTCAATCTACTGTGGGAACAAAGTAGCAGAAAAAGATTTGGCTCACAATGGTTGAGGACACTTATGACCTTGAAAAAGACCTCAGGGATTGACACCCCCTACTACAGGAATCCCAGAATCACCTGAACTATAAGTATGCAGGGGAAAAGCTTGCATAATGCACCTGAAGTGGAGCTTTTCTTCCTTCATGGATAAATTTGCTCAAAATAGAGGCATATTTCAACACAGTATATTAGATACTCCAACTGTACTCACTCTTCATGATACTACAGGTTATTTCTGTGAAGTACAGAGTGGCAAGGGAACATTAGGAGCATGAAATATTAAACTTTCCATCATTTTATTCCTGACTCTGGCCTAGGTTTTCCAAGTTAAATATGTTCTCTCTCCACTTTAAGATATCTGTTATTTGGGATTTCATTTGTTATGTACAATTCAAAATTGATTACCTTATGGCAGCTAATAGGCAGAACTGTTCTATTGATCTGGCTCCACTCCTCCACAGAGCCCACTTCAATAAAAGACAGCCCTCAAGCTATTGTGCCTCCTTGCTTGATTTTTGGTGTTTTACATGGAGTTGCATGCAAACAGTCATTAACATAACAGCCTTGCCTAGGACATGTGCACATTTCAGAGCAGGATCTTGCTCCCTGCAAGCCCAGCAAAAGAAATGGGAACAACCAGTTATTCTCAGTGTTCAAGTACACAGTTAGCCAACCAATCCTTTAAATATGTTTTATAAAAGGTTTTCTTTGAGAACCTGTGATCCTGTTCTCCTCGATATGTTGATTCATTTGTAAAAATACTTGAAAGTCTCATTTTAGCATTATGCCCATCGCCACATTTTCATAAAAAACCAGCCTCCTCATTTTTATGTATAACTGTAGAGCTATTTGCATTCCCAAAGGCCATTAAATGTAGCAAGAATTGGTCTGAACAAAGATAACAAATTTATGGGCTCGTATTAAAACACAAGGCTCTTCAACCAGTGTAAATTACCAAACATCGACCCAGTACTTGGTCTGTTGTTATTTTCTTCTCCTTTTTTTGATGGAAAAGTGGGTTTAATGGTATATTCACACATACAGCTAACAATCCCCAAGACAGAGAAGGAGATTCACCAGTTCTCTTGAGCCGGATCCCAAGTCTATTTGTGTCTGCAGGCTTTTCTACGGACTTGTGAGCACTGGGTCTAGCAGAAAGCCAACTGTAATCATTGTACGCTGCACGGTATCCAACTCCAACCATTTGAACAAGAAACCATGGCTGTGTCAAAAGCACCTAAGCGTACAGAAGCAACTGCATTCAACTTACATCTTGATCAAGCAACCGCAACTTGACAGTAAGAGACAGTATTACATACGACTTACAGAATGTTTTCTGTTCGCGGTGCCCAAAAGACTAGAAGTTCAGGCACGTGAAACAGATAAGAGAGGAGATAAATGATTAAAATTCTGAAGAGTTTAACTGGGATGGAGGTGAGCAACACTGCTTATCAGAAAGAAACATTTTTTAATTAACAAAGGGAAGAAAGGGATGCTCATTGCTTGGCTTCAAGAACGTAAGGCCGTGCATCGCTTATCTCCACAACCCAATAATTTTCTAATTATTATTTCTGTAAATCTCAAGATGGAACAGCCCCTCATTTGCATACAGACACATGGAGTTGAATCAGATTTTTAAACTTCTGCCCACAAAGCTTCTGCAGATGTTTTAAAACTTTCCCCACCCTGCTCCTGCAGCAGCTTTTTGCGTTCAGCTTCTGTTTGGGTCAGCATGGCAGGACACGGCGTAGACTTAAGCCAACCATGCCACTTGCCTGCCCCTGGATCCAGGGGATGTCACAGCAAGGAATACAGGAAAGGGTTGGTCACAATCGCTTACGACAGCAGCAGCTGCTTCTGAAAAGCACTCAGTCCTCTACAGACTAGCACTCTCTGCCTTCAGTCGTCTCCCAGCTACAATTTTCAGTTTCTTGATCAGTTTTAAGCAAGGGGAAAAAAAACCCTCAGCAATCCTTAATATGCACAAGCCTGGAAATAGAATTTCAGCTGGAAATAGCATTGGAATAGAGCCTTTTTTTTCAGTCACAAACTGTTTAAAATAGAATAAGGGTTTAGATCTGCATTTGGTGCTAAAAGATAGAAGTACATTCAAATTAATAGACACAGATTGGATTCAACCCCCCCCCCCCACTGCTAAGCTATTTTACTAATGATGTATTGTGAACACACATACAAAAAAAAAAGTTCCTTACAAACCTAAACATTAATATTCATCAATATCATTGATATTTATATATGCTTGATATTTCTATTTCATGCTTTCACTAGGGCAGAGCTGAGAGAGCATGTACTTTCAGAATCTTTAAGTGTACCATATGGGTATAATTGCAACTCAATCAGCTACAGGATATAATCAATCAAGACTCTACATAATACTAAAGACCTATTCTGGGCATTTTTTACTTGTGGGAAGAGAGAAGTGGCACAGACATGGCATGCCAGTAGCAAAATGGCATTAGGCAGGTAACACTATTTTAAAGGAAGAACACTGCTCCTTTATAAAACGCAACCGACTTACACTTCTTGACTGACAAAACCCAACACAGCTTTGAGGAGGAGGAGGAGGGGACAGCCCCACAGCTCTCCTTGTTCAGAAAGGCACTTGCACACCCCTGGCTTCCAGAAACACAGCTAGACTAACTTTAATCAGCAGCAGTGACAAAAATACATTTTCCAAAACAGATGGACAGAGAAGCAGAGAAGCCCAACAGATGTAAGGCTAGATGAAGGCACAGCTTCTTTACCCTCAGTAGCAAACTTATTTTCTTGCTTTAACTGAACCTTTGAGCCTGTTTTGACCAGCAGTAAAATGTCACCCTGAAAATGCTGATTATGTGGTGCTACTTGTGGTGCCTTCCCATGCTTTTCCTTTCCCCAATTCCCTAAAACAAACCACCAAGGGAAAATTAAAAAAAAAAAAAAAAAAAAGGAAAGAAAAACAACGTGTGAGGCTCTCTCAGCCCATCAAGCCAGGAAGAACTATTTTAAGAATTAATTTGTGCCCTGAGAGATCTGTTTAAATTATCCTCCTGTGCTGTCCTAACCGAAGATTAAAGCAGTGAACTTCCAATGTCTTAAGGAGACGACAAAAATCGAAGAACTGGAGCGTACGGGCTCGTCCATGGTCCCCACTGGCACAGGGCCGAACGTGGGGAGGGGAAGCTGGTGCTGAGGATGGAGCTGCTGATCTGCCGGTGTGCCAGGAGCCCGCGGACCTTTGCCATCCTCAGCCAGAGCGCTGAGATCACAGCCAGACTTTCCCTTATGCCACCACTTCTTAACCATGCCTCTCCTTCACAACTGAGGAAATGTCCCCTTTTTCTGCCACTCTCTGCTCTTTTTTTTTTTTTTTTTATAGGTAAAGTTTTGACTTCATCCTGTCTGGGTAAGTGCAGTCAGATAGGAATGCCCTCTAAAAAAACAGGCACAACATTTGCAAATCAAGTCTTTAACTTTCTACCTCTACAGAAACACGTAAAGCACCTGCCAAGAAAAAGAAAATGAACCAAGTTCAGCTATGGTGTGAGCACCGAGATTTTCCCCAAAGTCAATGGGAGTTATACCTACCTACAGCTGCTTTTTGCCTTCCCCCCACCCCCCATCACTGCTTGCACACGGAGAGCCTGAGCACACGCTGTGCTCTGAACTGTCCCTCCAAGGAAATGTCAGGCACAAAACAAAAATCCCTGAAAGTGCAGGACAAAGTAGGATGCCAAAACCCACTTTTGCAATGTTACATCCATCTGCAGAGGGGCTGTTAAAAAGCCTTGCCCCCCCACCCCCTCCTCCAGTGAGAAGGGGCCTCCATCCCAACATCTTGCCCCTGACACAGACCCAGAACAAGTTATAGAACAAACCTCTATAGCCTTCAGCAAGAGGTACAAGCTGTTAAAAATAGCAGAATTTCAGCTTCCCCCCCAAGCCTCCACACATACCGAGAAAGCAGACCTTGAACCCAGCCACACAGCACTCTCCTCCTGCCAGTGACTGGTGACTCAGTTGACAATTTTAGGAATGCACACCAAGTACATTAAGAAAAAAAAAATTTAAAAAAAATCATACAAGAAACACAGAGCCGTGCAACGCAAATCTGCATTCGTTTTAAATTGAGGAAAATAAGCATTACCTGTTCTTGTTGTTGGACTTGTTTCCCTGATGCATTTTGCTCCTTGGCTGTAGTCATGCTCACCTATTTGTGCCCACTGCAGTGGCAAACAGGATTTTACACTCTGTGTGTGTGTGTGCCTGTGTGTGTGTAAGCTTGTCTGTGTGCTCAGACATACACGCACACACACAAAGACTAAAGGGATAAGGATGAGTAACTAGTCCATCACTTAATCACCGGCTGAGAAATTTCCCACCCCCACAAAAAGAAATAAATAAAAATGCAATATAAAAAAGCACTAGACTAGCTGCCTCCTCCCCCCCCCCCCCCCACCTTCAGCCTCTAAAATAAAAGCAGAAGCAGGAGCAGAGAGAAGGATGCTGTGGGGGCTTCTTCAATTAGCAACAGCCTCTGCAATCGTCACAGAAACAATGATAACTGCTTGGCAACCAGCAACTGGCAGCTCGGAGCCGGGAGGCAGCGATGTGGTCCTCGCTCCCCACCTCCACGGCGGCAGCCCTCGCGTTGCGCATGCACCGGACGCCTGGTAGCACAAAGTGCTGCTCGCTGGTGATGTGCAGAACCAGAGCTCGGCAGTCATCTCCCCTCCCGCAGCCGAGGTGGGAAGGGTTGCAGGCCCCCCACGCTGAGGGATTAAATCCGGCATCCCGCCCGCGCTGCCGGAGATGGGAGTCCCGCGGATGCGGAGTTTCTGGCAGACGCGCTCTTGTCTTCTCTCCCAACTTGCAGAGGTTTCCATGCCCCGGCGCTCCCTGGCTATGAAAGGAAAGCTGTGCCAAGGGCAGCCTCTGTCCCGCTGCCAGTGCAGTTTTGGAGGATGCAGTGTGTGCTCCCGGGGGGGAGCCCTGATAGTACCCTGATAGTACCAGCGCTCCCTGGGGTTCCGCTGGATGCCCTGCCAAAGGGTGGGACATTCACTAGGGTCAAATGTGCCCCTAGCCCCCCCACCCCTCTCCGTGTCCCTGATGTGACGGGGACCACTTTGCATTCCTGTTATCCTTGCTGCCTCCTGTGTGCTTGCAGCTGCCATGTAGGTCACACCGCAGGGTGACACACCAGCGTGCGCTGCCTGACCCGCTCCACGCTGCCAGAGCTCGCTCCCTGTGGACTCCCTGCCACAACACAGATGTCTCCAACACAATGGAGCTGTCAAAAAAGCCTTCCTAGCCCGCTCACCCACCTTGCTGTCAGCAAAGGGTGACACCGGGTGCTCCTGAGCACGGGGCATAAAGCGAGTACTGCTCTCCAGTAACCCTTGGGGACCTTACACAGCTGGACAGGACTTACAGAAACATCAGGGTGGTTCAGTGTTATAAATTACTTGGTCCCAAACAGGATTTTAACCAAATTGAACAATTCATTAAACGAATAAAAGCAAGCAAACGGTGCTGGGGTGGGAGTCTCCGCCCCACCAAGACGCCCAGTCCCAGTCCCTGGCTTATATACCTTCCAGGGATAGCACAGCCCACCGGCTTAAACTGACAGACTGGAGTGCTGCCAGGCGACCCCCACAGGACATAACCATATACGCCTTAAACTGACATGCTGGAGTGCCGGCCAGGTAATCCCCCCCAAGACATCCTGTAACTTTTGTCTTGCTAATGACGGGCAGATGGTTCTGCAGGTTCAGGGCGCCTCTGTCTTCTTCTTCGCTTCTGGTTGATCAGCTTCTTTTCAGAGGCAAGTTGTGTCTCCTAAGGTATCACAATGCACACAATGTGCTACATGGTGGTCCTTTAGGTAAAGATTTGCACATCCTTTATACAGTTTGTTGCTGCTTCAACATACTTCATTCAGGACATGCAAAATCTTAAACATTCCCTCCTACACCCATGACCATACAAGGGTATGTCATTATTCCCCAACATTATTCCATATTAACATGAATCAGAGGGACATATATCACATTCAGTATTTTCTCAGGATTGATGCAGGCCCTAGGTCACCTCAATATCAGGAGATTTGAAGCTGCCATGTTGCTGCTTTTCCCCTTCCTCACCTACTTCCCAGTGCACCCAATGTTCCGGGCTGGATGGAGCCCAGAGCTTGCCTCTGTGCTGTAACACTGTAGAAAAGTTAATGTTTTCTCACTCGCACAGTACCAGGATGTCTGCTGAGTCTGCAGATAACCAGCAAAGAAAAGGGAGCAACAAGAGTATTTATCTGACAAAGAAGTGATTATGCCCCATTTGAGCCTCAATTTTCCAGTAGAGATTTATTATACAAGGTCACATTCACCAAGAGCATGTCTCCGCTGGAGGCAATCCCTCCTCACACCAGGGATGAACTTGATCCTTGGTTCAGGGATGGATCAACAGCAAGCCAAGTTGTCCTAGAGATTATCTACTAGCCACCACTAAGGACATTTTGAGTATTTCTGCATTTTCCCTATGATATATGGCATCAGTTCATAGAAACTACAGCATAAAAGAGGCCTTCAACATGGAATTGTGCTGGTAGGAAACCGGACAACCTTGCCTACTCCCAGGCACCAGGATCCAGGCAACAGCTCATCAAAAGAAGTGAACAGCACCTCTCTAACAAGAAGCAATCATTTACATTTATGTCTAACAGCCCATGTCAACCTCTTGCTGGGTTATTCTATGACACAGTCCTGGCTTACACTGCAATTTCATCTCTTTAGTCCCAATAGTTTTAGTCACAATATTTTGTAGATGTTTATAGCGAGGTTATTCTTGCTCGAACATTTTCCCCCAGCCATCAGAACAGAATTGCTTTCAATGTCTTGTTTAAGTGGATCAGTTTGAATTTGCCAATGGTCTATTTTTCTGCCTGTTGTGAGTAGGAATGAAGGCTTGCTTTACTCCACACTTCTCCCTTTTTTCTTTCCAAGAGGAATTCAAACTAAACAGAACTATTTTGGGTTTGGTTTTCTTTTTCACACTTTCTTATCGTATATCTGAGAAATTTCTGAAAAAAAAAAGATCCCTCTGACTATATAGACCACTCACTGTGCCCCAGCCTCTCAGTACTTACACTGGAAATCACTGAACTTAACTGCATTGTTATTGAAAATGAGTGTGTTCCTACCCGTCTTTTTACCCTTGCATGCCCTCCCCATGCCTATTCTATTCTTTCACAGATAGCAATTTCAGGCAGTTTTCACTAGCTTTGGAAACGGCCCCACTTCCTTACAATGTACATTCTTCCCACTATGCTTGTTTTTGGACACGTAAGAAATGCATTGTGCTCATTAGTCAAGCAGTTAGCTATGCAAATACATATGGCTTAGCCTCGTTACATAGGTGCAATTAGAATGCTCACTGTTCTCACCGCACATCCCAATGTTCTGGCACTGCTACCCTGATGTCATTGCAATGCCGTGCTCTCTCTGCCTGGCGTACCTCTTACCTCTGTCTCTCCTGACCTGTGCAGGTGTGGGGGAGGTTTCACCCCCTCAGATGGGAGAACATGGAAGCAGGCAACAGTCACATCCTCCAGCTCTCTGCCACTATCCATCCTTGACCCTTGCTAGAGGAGGAAGCAGTGGCCATTGCCATTCAGAAATATTAACTCCTTACTAACCCTCACAGAAAAACTGCTCACATGTTAGCAGGGCTGAGGGCATCCATCCTGACCTCTGTGCTATGTTAGGGTATCAGGTTTATAGCTTGGCTGAGCCATCACCTATGAAAGGTTAATACATCCCCATCAGAGAACAAGAATCAGCATCTGCCAATCCCAGGAGCTGCCCAGGTAGAAGGATTTATACAGACAGTCACATTTAGGCCTTGCAGGAGGCACTGGCAGATAAGGACCCTGGAAGTATGACCTTCCCATCCACCCCACCCCACAGCATCCCAGCTAATCACAGAGATACAGGCAGCACATTTTTCCTCCCCACCAGGTTTGGAGATACGTTAGGCTGTTCATACTCTCCCACCCATCGTTTGCAACGGGTTTGTCTCCACTGGCTGCCTGGGTCTATAAGCAGGGTTTATCTCCAGGCTTGCTCCCTGCCACACAAGCTGCACTCCCACGATCAGCATCTTCCATTAATTGCCTGTGCCACCAGGAGTTAAAGCCTAATAACCATTGTTTATGGCTACGCATCGCACAATACGTGCCAGGGAAATTAATAGCTTGTTATTGCTCCCAAACTTTCCAAAGCAGATCAGTTTACTGAGACCACCCTTGATCCTACCCCTCCATGTAGGCAGAGGCCTCTGCAGAGCAGCCCCTTCCTGGGAAGCAGCAACGGGCTCTCAGGAGTCAATGCAGAGCACTCCCATCCCCTGCATGTTAAAGAGGCCAGATCCAACAGCAGCCTGTGCTCACAGGGAGCCCTCCAGCTGCACACGTCTGTTCAAGGGAGTGTAGACTAAGCAAAGGCAGTAATAAGCCAGTCACAGGGGGTGGAATTACTGGATGCAGAACCCTTCTGGTCCTTTGAAACCTGGGATTCCGGCTGTATCACACCAGGTTATTTATTCTCCCTTCATTACCACATCAAGGAAGTTGAAACCACCAGGCAGAATGGGTAGAAATGAATTCTACTTGATTAACTCCACTTTTTGCACAGTCCGCTAATGTTCTCCCCTCTCCAGATAAAGACCAGATCCCATGGAGAGCTATGCATCTGAAATTTTTAGTGGGTCTAAACCATTACTACCTGGGGTGCGGTAATGCGCTACCTCCAGCAGAACACACCTCGCGGTCTGCTTTTGTAGAGCTGGTCCCCCTGAGGTTCATGCTCAACACCAGTTCCCATTGGTTTGGCTGCTTTGCTGTCAGTTCAAGGAAGACATCTAGCCCAGGAAAGCACATACTCTGGCAAGCTGTGACATCCCAAAGAACTACTCACAGGTAGGCAAGAAAGGAAAAGTCCTAAGGGCTACAGTTTTGAGGATACGGTGTTACAGAGGTAGTAGATGTTAGTAAGATAACTCAGGAAGAGAGACAGAGTCAGCCAGCACAGACATCTACTGTGAGAAAGGGAGATGAGCCTGTAAAGATGTTGTAGCTGTCAATTTAGTCATCTGAGAGGTAACCAAAGTCTCTGTGATCAAAACAGGCCCACAGGAAGCAAAAGGAACAGTGTTCAGTATGTGTCGGTGCTGGTTTCCCTGGGAAGCCAGGGGACAGACAGGTGTGGACATAAGGTTGACAGCTCCTGCAGCATCTGAGAAGAAGGTCTACATTACCCATGCTCTTTTAAGACCAGTGGCATACTCCCAGAAAGGGAAATCTGTTTAATCTCCAAGGCTGACAATACATCTGCAGCTGCCCTATTCTCCCTCCATTCCAGCTTTCCTAGAGAATAAGAAGCAAGAGGGAAAATTCTGTACAAAACTAGCTGTCCATAGCATCATCATGGTCCTGAAGATGTGCCAAGGCATGCTGGTGACTAATTTACTCTTCCCAGTCCCAGTGCCACCATCTCATCCACACAAAAAGCAATGGCACAGCCCCTCTTCTTTCTGGACCTCCGTGGCCCAGATGCAGTGAGCCAGAGGAGTCCATGCTCCACCACTGCAGATCCTTCTGGAGGTCAAGTGCTCCTCACATAGGGGATGCCAAAGCAGAACAGAGAGCTGTGAAACCATAAGGGCTGCATGGTGGAAAACTCTCTTTATAGGAGTTATATGCTTTTAGATGCTGCAAAGGCATCCAGACATCCTGGCTTTTCATTCTGGAGGTCTCCGTTCTGTGCTCATCTGAGTAAGCTTTGGAGAGAGAGAATTTAATTTTGTTTTGTTCTGAAAGCACAGTTTGTGCTCTGCCCCTCTCCAAGAATGTGACAACAGTAATACCACATTATTGCACAGCAATGTCCCCAGTTGGAATTGGAAACGCTTAGATGGTAGATCAGCTGACATCAGCCGTACTCCTACAAAGGCTGTAGAGCATCTCTATTGCTTACACACCATCCCCAGCACTGCTCCTCCACCATGATTCCTATTAGTAGACCACAAAAAATGCTTAATCCTGTTCCAAATTAATCCCTGTTTTTTGGCAAGACTTCTCAGCTTGTCAAAGGACATCCCCAAAACTATTATTTTAATAAAGGGGGAAAACATCTTTGGCCTTAAGGAGGTTTATTAATGAGCTTTATCTTGTACCAGTCCTGCTCCTGTTGCCCCTCTCTGTCACCAGCACTTTGGTTTTGGTTCTGCCAAGGGTTAGTCACAAGGGAGTCTCTATGTCCAGATGAATTATCAGAGGCTCCACTGAGGATATTTGCAGCTTAGAGATCCACTTGGATGATTTTCCAGATTTCAAAGATTCTCAGAACACACTAGAGGCAATAACAGAACGTGAATACAGTTATAGATAAAAACATATCATGCTTCCATTACCCATGGCCAACATCATTAAGAAAGCAATTTGGTGTGGCGTTTTCATTTAACAGATCAAATCCAGTTTATTTAGTCAATCCCATTAGTTAGTGATTTGCAAGAGTATCTGCTCCTACAGGGGACATACTTCAAAATGTTCCTACAAGCTTGAAAACTCCTGCTGAGACAGCAGGTACGTGCAGGGGAGGACACAGACACAATGAGCACTGCAAGAATTGACTTGTGGGTCCGTGTAACAGACCTGTGGTGTTACTACTATCTGTGCAGTACTGAAGCCTCAGGGAGCTGCCTTTTTTTTAAGCTTGAGCACGAGAAGGTGGCTTAAAGTGATTATAATTCTTTTATTTGATCCACTGTTTTCTGTTGCTTCCTGTTCCTCGCTGCTGCTCCAAGTTCCAGGACCCCACAGTTCATGGTAAACAAACAATACAACGCTGGGACACAAGCTGTGAAGTCTGCTGGCTCACACGCAGCTTGGAGCTATTTTGCATAGCACTTTCCTGCTGAAATTGGAGTGTGACTCCGGGGGACACGACAGGTACTTGTGCCCTTCTCTCTTCTGGGTTATATACAGCCGTTTTGGTGTGCTCACCCTAAAGATCAAGCCAGTGCTCTGATAGACTTTCCTAGTTAAGGGGATTATATTTTTCCAAAACATTGGTTTTGATCCACTCTGGGGTTCTTTTTGATTCAGCAGATATATTTTAATATATCACTCCAGCCTCAAAGACACACGATTAGCAGGGCCAGCGTCATTCGGCACTCTCTTATCCCTGCAAGGAATACGGACCACACCGCTGGCTTTTTTTCTTCCCCTCTGACTCTTCCTGCTGGTGTGACCTTGGCAGCTGTAATGCAACAGATGCCTCTTCCTCGCTTGTTTATCTGTGCAAGAGAGACTTCTGAGGCCCCAACTTCAGTGCCAGCTGTGAATCGTCTCCAAATTGGTTTTTCAAAGTTTGCCTCCTCACAGTCTGGCTTAGTATTTCTGCTCCTCACAATCTTAGGGATCAATCTTCACTGACATTTTCCCCCACCCCCAGTTATTTCTGGGTAGCAGCTGAATCCCTTCCTCATGGATTCCGTATGGGAGTGTTTTGAACTGTAGATTTAGGAATGGAAGGATTAATTTCTTTCCTCCTTATTTTTAAATAAATGGGGGATGGGGGGGAAGGAACTTTTTCAGAATCGACAATATATATTTCATATCTCAAGTATCCAGGTCAGAAAATGTAAAAGAAAGTACCAGTGCTAAGAAAAGAGATGATAAAATACCGCCCCCCCCCAAAATTCCTTTCAAACAGAGAATCCCCATCTTCAAAACAGCTGTGAGTGTATTAGGGTATTTAGCAGCCTATTGCTTAGAAATGGGAGAGCCTAATCTTCATTTTTAGCTGCAACAGTGATTTACAGGATGAATAAATGATCTGCATATAAGATGATGACTGGTTTAAATGTAAATGTTGTGAAAGACTTCTGATGTAAGCACATACAACTGCCTAGAAATCCTTGTACATAAAAGCCACAGCTGGAGCAAATGGCTTTTTAAGCATTTGTTTTACGCAGTACACTTTTCATTGCAATGGTTGTTATTTGCCATTTACTTTTATATCAATTTAACAAATAAAAAAGAGAAAAATACTTCAACTTACAGCATGATCCATACACTTTTGATAGTAAGGTTACACAAAATTGTGACACTGTTAAATAGATGCACATATCATACACATATCTTAAAGATGTCATGGTTGGTGTGCTGGGTTTGGCTGGGACAGAGTTAATTTTCTTTGCAGCAGCTGGTAGAGGGCTGTGGTTTGGGTTTATGCTGATAACAGTGCTGATGGCACAGGGATGTTTTTGTCACTGCTCAGCAGTGCTCACACAGAGCCAAGGCCTGTTCTGTTCCTTACCCCACCCCACCAGTGAGGAGGCTGGGGATGCACAAGGAGTTGGGAGGGGACACAGCCGGGATAGCTGACCCCAGTGACCAAAGGGATATCCCTGTATGACATCATGCTCAGCATATAAAGCTGGGGAAGCAGAAGGAAGGGGGAATGTTTGTAATGATGCCGTTTGTCTCCCCAAGTCACTGTTATGCATAATGGAACCCTGCTTTCCTGGGGATGTCTGAGCACCTGCCTACGATGGGAAGTGGAGAATGAATTTCTGGGTTTGCTTATGCACTGCTTTTGCTTTAAATGTGAATCTGTCTGTCTCAACCCAGGAGTTTTCTCACTTTTATTCTTCTGATCCTCTCCCCCAACACACCAGGGAAAATGAGCAACAGGCTGCGTGGGGCTGAGTCTCTGGCTGGGGTAACACCACTACAGTGTGAAGTTATGCCACCACAACTGATGAGGTCTCACAAGTGATGGATGCATAAGGACCAAATGTCCTCGGTTCCTGAATGTAAAAACTGACAGGTGGCTGTGCTGGATCCTGAAGGCGGAGCATGGATGAGCCTGGCTTTATGCAGGATCTCCTTGGGACTGTGACTACCTGAGTGCAACCATTGGACCCTAATGAGCAGTGACCCACGGAAGGCCACAGAAGCCTCATGACAACTTCTCACAAATGTTCCTGAACAACACCAAGAAGGGCAAAGGCAACAGGTCTGCCTCCTGCAATAGCATTTTCACTGGAGTTCTCTGCCTCCCCAAAACGCTTACCAGTGCTGGATGGCTCGTGATGGCCACCTATGCTCCCTGCTCTCAATTACTGGTTGGGAACTGTGATGGCTGTGAGTGTTTGTATACTAGTGCATTTTTTTTCCCTCCTGTTTCTAGATCTCTTGGGATGAAATCTGTTATAGTAAACATATGCTGCTGCATTCCTACTAGCTCCATGGTAGCTAAGCTTTTCCACCATCCCAAAAATAGCCTTTTCAAGAGTCTGAACAATGAAATCGCTGCAGACGCTTGTCTTCTCTAAAAGAGGCACAAAGGGATTCAGGGCCCTTCCTGTCTGCTTCACATCTTTATTTATGGAGAAGTCAAACCCAAAATATTTTCATGTTCCTGTACTCGAGCCTTTGAAGGTGTAAGGAAAACGCAGAAAACAACACTTGGGCATAGCTCTGCTTCACTAGGTGGATAAAACAAGTGGTGCACATATACACGTCACTTTGCTCACTTGCCCCCTCCGTACCTCAGTAGCCCCCCTCAGCATTCACCCCTGGATTGCAGGCCTTCCATAGCACATGCACTAAAGCAGAGGACAGATAAAACTCATCACCAGTATTCCAATGCACTCTAGTGGAAATGCTACTTACAGAAAATAGGACAACTGGGAAAGCCCATGAAGAACCCCTAACACAGAAGTTAAGGTAGTTCTTGTATGAAACAAGAGAAAGAAGGGGAGGAGCAGAGCTGACAGTGTAGCCTCAGTAGTCTTTTTGCCTTCTGATGAAGCAACCAGAACCATGCTTTGCTCCCCTTTTTAAACCTGACCAGGAGCTTTGATTTGCCATGTGGAGCACCATAGAGAGGTTTTGTTTTCAGAAGTGCATGTTAGCTGCCTCAGCAGGGCACTCTTCAAGTCTGAGAAAACTGCACCAAAACAGATTCCCAACTCACTTGAAACCAGATGACATGGTAAAGAAGGTGTTAATCTTACTGCATGGTCTGCAAACACATACCACATACATTACTGCCTAAACACAAACTGAAATAGCCTAATTCAAGTGACGTAGCAGTGCAAGGTCCTGCTCCCACTGCTTGTTTAATCTGCCTGCAGCACAAGAGAATTATGCAGAAGAGATGTCTAAGACCTAGATGTACTATATATCTTACTGAGATCTGCTGGAGAACAGTAGGGCTCTGACCACAGCATATTTATTGGGTTTGCATGGCCAGGTTTTGGTAGCAGGAAGGCTACAGAGGTGGCTTCTGTGAGGAGCTGCTAGAAGCTGTTCCCATGTCCCATAGAGCCAATTCCAGTCAGCACCAAGACGGACCCATCACTGGCCAAGGCTAAGCCCATTAGTGACAGCAGTAGCACCTCTGGGATAAAAAAAATAAGCTAAGAAGGGGAATAAACCCCTGTACAAAAGCAATAGAAATTGCTGTCAGAGAGAGGAGTGAGGACATGTGAGAGTAACAGCCAACAGGAGGTTCTCCAAGCACCAGAACAGAGACTCTGCTGCAGCCTGCTGAGAAGACCAAGGTGAGTGAGGCTGTCCCCCAGCAGACCTTGAAGGATGATGAGGGGCAGAGATTCTACCTGCAGCCCATGGAGGACCCCACGCCAGAGCAGGTAGATGGACCTGAAGGAGGCTGTGACCCTGTGGGAAGCCCACACTGAAGCAGGCTCCTGACAGGACCTGCAGCCCGTGGAGAGAGGAGTCCGTCTGGGAGCAGTTTTGCTGGGGGCTTGTGACCTGGTGGGGGACCCACGCTGGAGCAGTCTGGTTCTGAAGTACTGCACCTCACAGAAGGGACCCACACCAGGCAGTTTTTGAAGAACTGCAGCCCATGGGAAGGGCTCACGTTGGAGAAGTTAATGGAGGACTGAATGCTGTGGGAAGTACCCCAGGCTGGAGCAGGGGAAGAGTGTGAGGAGGAAGAAGCAGCAGAGACAATGTGTGACAAACTGACCCAAACCCCCATTCCCTGTCCCCCTGTGCTGCTTGGGGTGGGAGCAGGGAGAGAAAGTAAGGAGTAAAGTTAAACCCAGGAAGAAGTGGAGAGAAGTATTTTTGAGATTTAGTTTTATTTCTCATTATCCTGCTCTGATTTGATTGGTAATAAAGTAATTTTCCCCAAATCAAGGCTGTTTTGCCCGTGATGGTAATTGCTGGGCCATCATTTTCTCTCCCCTCTCCAACTGAGGACAGGAGTGATAGAGTGGCTTTGAGGGGCACTTGGCTCCAGCCAGGGTCAATCCATCACATTGCAAGACCACTAAAAGGGGCTAAGACATCCTTTACTTAGCATTGATAATGTTTATTAATTACAGGCACATAGCAGGCACTCAGCAGTGCCACCTTGGGCACCTGGGCAGCACTGAAGGAAGGGCAGGTTGCACAGAGCCTGATATGCCATGAGCAGAGGAGGCGTGAAAGCCCTCACATCTCTACATCAAATGACTGACTGCATCAACTTTGCCCCTGCCTTTCCCCACTGGAAGCAAGAACAAGGCTTTGAAAGGCTGCAACTGTCAGCAGCACAAGAGCAGCAGCATCAGAGGTGGGATGTCCAAGATGTACAGGGAGCAGATAAGGTTTCTTGACACAGTTCAAGGCTACTCTCTTTGCCTTCTCATCCAAAATCTTGGTTCCTTTGAGGTCCAAGAGCCAGGTAGAGGAAGGGTGAACCCCTAAGAGCAAGTGACAGTGATTTGGGTAGAGGTAATTGCTCTGGATGTCTAAGTGCTGCCATAGGGTCCCAGGAGCAGCAAGTAGCATTCATTAAGAGACTGAGGACCTCTGCTTAACACACAAGGGCTCAACATGACTTTGAGACTGTCTCACTACAATTTGCAGGGCTTCACTATTTTTTGTGGCTATGAATAAAACACATTACAGCCTCCTCAAAACATTACACGTTTGCTGTGACGTACTCAACCATACCTTCCTTTACTCAGCCCGAATCAACACACGCATCCCTTCTGTAGAACTCACCAGGGAGTTTGCACAATACTGTCGTTCGATAGGTTACCCGTGACCTTTCCATTTTACCATGTTCTGAAGACAGTGAAGAGGAAATAATGACACAAGCGTTTCAAAGTAGCCTACAGCTGAATAAATGAACTCATCCATTATTCCATAATTTTGAATTATTCCATTAAAAAAAGGTCTGTTATTTCCTTTAATTTAGAAAATAGCACAAGGATGGGGATTTGAGATATCAGGAGACTCATAGAAAGTTCCATTGCATTGTTATGCAACTCCTACAAATCCTATGAGCTTTAAAAGTAATAATAATAATAAAAAAGCTATGCACAAATGTGCATTCCTCCCCCCCAAACATATATCCCCAAGGAAACCATAAAAGTATGAAATCTGAGTTCAAATGTGATGAAGTGTACCAGGCAGAACCATATGCTTGTCACAAATAAGCAATGCATGTGTCATTCATATACCCCACAGACCTGCGTGTGTGATTATACACACGTAACATGCCCACCATATCCATACACATACAAAAATCAGACAACACGTACATCACTGCTGCAAGGGGCACACACCAGTGTCTACATACACAGCAGCACAACAGCACCCACAAAGACACAAGGGTTGAGCCTCCCCCCCCCCCGACCCCGCTGCTTCTAGTTGTCAAGCCAAACCTCAGGTCATCCCAACCTATGGCCTAGTTGCAAGAAGAGGGGAAGAAGGACTTAACACCCACTGGCTAAGTGTAAGCATTAGGAGGCAACAGAAGATCAATACCAGGCACTTGGATGAGGCTTTGATGTAAACAATGCATTTGGGAAAGCCTGGGGTCATTGCCCAGCTCTACCTGCGAGATGTCTGCAACTGCAATGCGTTGCATTTGGAAGGCTTATGAAGTCTCACCTTCATACACCGACTCACATGTGAAAAAAGAAGCCTCAACACCCATCACGCCATGCTCTGTTGAGCAAGTCAGACCTTTTAAAACAAGAAGGTGCAGACCCGAGAACACTGTCAGCACTTTACTGCTAATATTACCCAAAGACAGTCTTTTGGACATATTTTTCAGGGATAATAAGGCAGCTTAGAGCTTGTATCTATTCATGGAATCAGCAGTCTTTTCATTTCTATCATTCTCCCCTATAGATCAAGACTTCTGCTGGTGTGGGAAGCGGCTGCAGAATGGGAATTTAGAGGCTTAAGCTGCAAGAGCCTGGAATAGTTGAAATAGAAGTTGGCCATTGGTGGGGAGAGAATCAATTCCCTCTGGTCTACAAAGAAATCCAAAACACTGAATAGTTGGTTAACTACTTTTCACCTCATGTTGCAGACTGGCGATATCAGAACAAGCAACAGCTACTCTGGAAGGATTAATACGAGCAGAAAGCATAACAGATTGATGGGAAAAGTATACACATTCGTGCTTGCCAATAAATCTGAGCTCAGCACAAAAGGAAAACTATTGCCAACCATACCCTCAGCTGCATAAAAAACGATGTGACCAACAGGTTGAGTGAGGTCATTCTCCCCTTCTTCTTCACTCTTGTGAGACCCCACCAAGTGCTGCATCCAGCTCTGGGGTCGCCAGTACAAAAAAGGACATGGAGCTGTTGGACTGAGTCCAGAACTCCCTGGCAGTGTTCAAGGTCAGGTTGGATGGGGCTTTGGGCAACCTGGGCTAGCAGAGGATGTCCCTCCCCATGGCAGAGGGTTGGGACTAGATGGGCTTTGAGGCTGCTTCTATCCCAAAACAGTCTGTGGTTCTATCGTGCAAAGCTTTAACAGACAGTTAAGTTTCTTCAGCGGCCCTTCACCTCAGTGCTTTTCTTTAACTACTGGAAGGGGCAAAGCCAATGAGAAAATTCTGACAAATAGATCAGGCTTTTAATTATGTCCAGAAATGAAGACAAGAAACAGGCTTTCCAAAACAGATTAATCTATTTTCAACAGAATTTTTTTTCCCCCTTCACAGATGCCAGAGACAGGCTGCATGTGATTAACTGACTATTCTGATATTTTTGTAGCTTTAATAGACTTGAAAGCATGCTTTCATATGGCATTTTATTGAAACTGATTTCTCTTCAGATAGTTTTGGCAGCAGAATGGCACACACCTGATTCAATAGCTCATCTTACCAGCAAGGTATAAGCCTCAGATTGTTGGTTTGACCATGTGGTAGTTGTAGAAGGCAAATAAATATTCACTTTGGTCCATCCAGCATCACTTTTTAATGCTTTCTTACCAACTGATCCATTAGGATGACATGAGTTGTAACAGAAATGAACTCCTTTGAATCTCATCACTAAACTCTGCAGTATCATTTTCATTGGTATGGATATATTCCTTAGCAATGCTGATAGAGGGATCCAAACTGTTTCTTTAGAGAAACATTTTAGAAATTTAATTTTCTCCCCAATAAGACTATGGCACATTAACAGAAGTTAGTACAAACACAGATGGTAGAATAAACCCTTATGATACATGAAAACCTCTGCTGAAAGAGTGGAGCCCACATCGTGTTGCGCAACACGGTACCAGAATCCCTCTTTTCTTTGATTTGCCTTCCATGAGGAAAAAGGGGTAACTAATTTACCTGGTATAAATCCTTTTCTGGGAGACAGAAACTTAAGTTTATTCATCAGATTTTGCACTGTAAATGAGGTCTAAATTTCTATCAAAGTACCTGATTGCTTTAAAAGGCTGATAGAGCTTCCATCCTGGCAAAATCGCATGCATCTTCTTCACCCAGGCACTAAAGCTCCTTGACATTACTCTGGCTCTGTAAAGTGGCTGTAAGTGCAACGCACATCAATTTTAAAGCCTCCTTACACAGTCAGAGAAGTGCAATGCAGACACAGTATAAATGAAAATCCATTTTTGTGTGCTGAAGTCAAAACAAAAAAGCATCTATTCATAAAATAGCCCCGTAGTATAGCTGCATGCAATCAATACAGTCAACACATTAAGAATTCATTGCAATGAAACTAAATGAAAAAAATAAACTTTTAAAAAGAGTGATTTGTATTACAGCAGCACCCAGGAGCTGCACAGCCTGGGGTTCCCTGTGCTTTGGGCTGGAGATGCTGCCAACAGAACGACTGACCCTGCTGAAAATAATTTACAGTCCCAAGAAGAACATTCTGCCTGTCATCTGCCTGGCTGCCTGTTCCTAAAAAGAGACCCTTTTTACTATTAGAGAGTTTCTCTGTCCACGTAGGACAGACATTTCTTTTTCCAGTACTAACTTCTGAGGCATCCTGTTAAAAGACTCTTTCTGTGCGTGCAGTGTAGCAGCTCTCCCCATCCTTTCATAGACTGTTTCAAAGTACCCTTCCTACATACAAAGAACTTAATGGTTCACATCGTTATTCAATACCTTTCCTTTCTACTACGTTTCCATTTGGGCTGAGCAAGGTTCCCTGCACAGTTCTCCAGCTCCCGTCAGTCCTCCATTGCCAGCTGAGGTTTCCTGTGCTCTCCACTGAACTCTATGGTGGGTTTCTACTTGCAGCAACTGGGCTTGGACACGGAGATTGCAGCCGTGCTGGGGGCCAGGACCTGGGCTTTACCCGGCTGTGCAGTGTTACAGAGACATACAGCTTTGAATTGCCTCCTGATACTTATCATAAAGTACAGGACTTTTTTTCCCCCTTCAATACATCACATGACTAAAGAATTATTCATTAACAAGAGTCCTGATCCACATAGAGTGGGACATGATAGTGTATTTACAGTCCAGAATCCGTTACAGTTAATACTGCTCTATTTACACTCATCTGCCATAAATCTAATACTGTTGTTGTGGCTGCCCAATTAACGTACTCTAGGAATGCTCTTCAAGCCAGTATCAATTACGTTTGAAAATAAACTAATGTTTTGGGCTAAATAAAGTGGAAACATTCTTCCTTTGAGAAATTTAGTACTTGTATCTGCATCTATTTCAAGCGAATCTTGTGTTTTATTCAATTTAGTACCAAAGAAGATTACAATGATCCAGAAAACGTTAAATGAAAACATCAATTCTACAATAACAGCACTGGATGAGCCATGAACTGCTACCAATAACATAATCACGACACATCAAACTCAATTACAACTTCAAAATAGTCCTTTGATTTCACAGTAATTATTTAATGTTATTTTCAAGTTAACTCTTTCTCCACTGACATTTGCACAAAGCTGTTTTAAGTTAAAAGGCTGGTATTTTATGACCTCAGTCCACACACCTGGCACGCAAACCACCAGGTAGCATGTATCTTCTAGAATGATGTGTGGTCTCATCCTCTTTGACATTACTGTTTGCAAGATGATGGTTGGGATCAACCAGTCTAAGCCTTACTGAGCTCAGGAAAAGTTTTAAAGGGATTCTCTTTGACTCCTCTCCTTTCACATTAAAAACACCCCAACCAACTCAACCAGCCCAAATCCCAATGAAAGCCCCAAACCCAGAGGTCTGACAATGAGATACAAAGAATTTCCAGCATAATCCATTGTGCCACCATGGACATTTGATATAACAAGAACTTTTTGCAATATAGCATCACACAATGCTGCGACTTTGTCAGACATTTCATCCCAGCCTCAGTGCAACAGTTAAAAAGGCAATACTAGTTCTCATTAAATCCACAGCACAGCTCTTAAAAATGTCACTTTTCCCTTTCAAATCAGGAGTCTTTCCAGCAGCCTTCTTTATAATTATGTTTATTATCAGCATCAATTTCCATTTCACCGTTCACCTCAGAGGGACAGCAGATGCCTTTCAACATTTACAAGGCAAACCAACAATAATTGCTTTACCCACTACGGAAACACAGTCAGTGCCAGGGTGAAGTGAGGCAGCTCTTCCCAAATCACAGCGATCCCTAATGACAAGTTAGTCAGCAATTAAGGAATAGCACCAGCCAATTTTTTTCCAGGATTTCCTTGATCTCTTAACCTTTTACTCAAGCCCAAAAATACATCTGCAAAGCAGAGAAGAATTTATGACAAAGCATAGCGTGTGCAGGAGCGTTCAGAGAGGTTGCTAGAAGGCACGGCTAAATCTTCAGGAAAGAATGATGCACACAGAGCTTTCTTTAAACTCTTCAGCGAGGCACATGAGAAGCCCAAATTACATTAAAAAGGAAAAAAAACCAATTTCTGGCCTTCCAGAAGAAAGGGAAAGCTTGACTTCATTAACACAAAAACTGCAAAACCCAGCAGAGAGATAAATAGGTCCCAAAATAAATTCCCTTTTAGGATGCTGATGTTCCTTTTCTTTATTTCAAGTGCCTAACCTTTTTAGTACATATTATTACTTCTTGAACATTGAGGTCTGAGAGTATGTCAGCTTGTTCACCCAAACGTTTAGCAAACTTGACAATCCTCAGCTCTAATAACTTCAAAGCCTGAGAAAGCACAGGAGCACCAGCATTTCATGCATCAGATCTGTTTAAAAACAGATACAAAGCAGCGCTCACAAGCTGTAACAGAAACAATATTGTCCAGCAATAAAACCATGGAGTCGGCGGGGAAAAAAAGTCATCACAGAAATATTGCTCATTTTCAACTTTCATAAAAAAACCCAATGTAACCTGAACAAGATTTTAGTCATGCTGCTTTCGTTGGTTATGTTTCCTCTAGAATTTCTGCATTTAAACACAGGGTAATGAAACTATACATTTTCTCCTCAGTGTGAAGGAGGCCACCTGACCAAAAAATGAAATAAAGCTAGTTTTCAACATGCAAAAATTCAAAAGTGGGTTTGTTGGCTTTTTTTAAAAAAACCCCACCTTTGGTAGTTAGTTTTGCTGTTGCTATCCATGACACAGCAACATTAAAAATTGAAACAGTCCATTAAATCTGTCAAATATTGTGATAAAATTGGAGCCTGTGAGTACAACGACCCTACGTGCAAAGCTGTTTCTGAAGGAAGGGTCTCTTGGAATCCACAGGCAAGATAAAAACCACAAAACACTTTATATCAGATCAAACTGATGATCGGTTTAGCACGGCTTATATAGAACAACAGCCTGAATTGGCCAGAGAAAAGCATAAAAAGACTTTTATGAACTCGCTTAAAGGCACAAGTTTTCTGTTGTTCAGAGTTATTAATATTCCTTCCAGCAACTCTTTTTATACATTTCTAATCTTTATGCTTATAAATGTGAATGTCTTTTGTTCATGTAAACACAGAGAAGACCTGACTAGAAACTGCAAGTAAGTGAATTAATTGTGCAGAAAGTGTAATTAATTCCAGAAAGTGTAAAAACCAGGAAGGATGATGTGGTTTCAGCTTAGATTTTACCTTCATCCCTAATAGTTAAAATTGGGCTTCAGTCATAGAGTTTGATAGCCCTCCTAATATGTGTTGTTGCTAGTCAGAACAGCAGCAGCATTCTTAGTTTTGATACAAGTTTCCAGATTCTTCCCAAGCCTGGAATAATTCTTCTCTTGGCACCTTCATCGAGCAACAAGCTCTGTACATGAAAAAAGGGAAGTGACCTCATCCAGTACCCCATCCCAGGACCTTCCTATCCCGCAGCTATACCACAGGTTTATTCACTGCATCCGTCTTCTACAACCATCCTCCCTGTCTCAAGGTTCCTCATCACCTTAGGGGTAGGGAGTGGCATGACACCACTTCCCTCTCTGAAGTGCCCTCAGCTCCTCATCCACTACTTTTCAGTCTCCTCACGCATGGGGTGAGATTGGAACTGACAATTCTTGGCAGGACACTTGCCTTTCACAGGCCAGATCTAGCCCACAGGTTGACCCCTTTAGAGCCTTGTGTCACGGTTTGGTGTCCTCTTTGTGGTCTCATTCCTAAAACTTTAAATAACACCAATATTTAATAATTTCTCTGTGTGTTACATTTGCCCAAGCCTCAAAAAATATCCATCAATCATCTCTGAGGCCGGCCCTGCATGCAGTGCTTCCAATGAAGCTACAGTGCTTACTTATATAATTATATTTATATAATTACATTATAATTACTCTCTGTATTATCCTCCTCTGTATTTTTTTTAATACATTATAGCATAGTCTTAATTCCTTTTTTATCTGAATCACACCAAGCTCCAGGCCTCAGGGCTGTATTGTGGTGCTGTAGCTCCAGAGGTGCACTGTCATCCAAGCAATTACTGTTGTCCATTATCAACTAATTTCCATTGTCTATAGAAAAACTCAAGGTCACACTATTCTACTGCAGCTTTGGGCTGATCACCCAAAAGAATATGCCACTAGTAATTATATTTAAATGCTAGAACAGATGAATAGCGAACACATTAACAGTGGTTCAGACACGAAGATCATGCTAGAGGAGGGGATTACCACAACCACAACACGCCATCCCCAATGGTACTGAGTGGTTACAGTTCCTACTGGCATTGCTGCAGGGCCAGTACCAGAGGGCTGTTCTGGCACGGCAGAGAACTGCAGTGCAGGCATGCACAGGAAGTGTGCTTCCTTTATGCCATGGGACAGGTCCTACAGCGCCATAGTCTGACTACAGTTCAGTCTGCTTTGACTAAAAATCTTAGCGGCAAGAAACCTGTTACAGATATTTTTTTGTCTGCACAAGACAACAAAACACCTTGAGAGAGGCACGTATGTAGGCAAAAGCAGAGCTAGAGAAGGTTGTCTCCCCAGTCAATGTCTACTGCCTTGGGACACAGCCGGGTCAATGTAATACTGACCTCTATCACTTTGAGACGTGAGGAGACAAGGAGAGCATTGCACAGAGGACAGGGGCAGACAGCTACCCATTGCTTCTGGGTCTCCCATCTCTAAACAAGTGTTGGAATCCTCCAGGGGAAGGAGCCCAGCTCAGAGAGAAACATTAAAACTATCATACTGCATTCTTCATCTGCTGTTAAATATTTCCTGACATCACATTCAGCAGTGCTTGAAACAGTCTAGTTTGCTATCATTAATACTTATGAGGCCAATCAAAACCCCAGACAGAGCTGAGATCCTCCGAATATGGAATTCTGCCTCAAGGGCAGCCTTGCCCAATGATGGACAGTGGATTTTACACAGATTAAACCTTATCAGGTACAGCCTTGAATGGCTTCTCATGGTGCTGGCCCTTGCTGAACCTCAATTGTGGCACAAGGAAGGACAAGACTTACCCCTCTTTCCTCTACAATATTTTAAGTCTAATTAATGCTCAAAATAACATAAATGCTGCATTGGGATCTGTAAGAACCCACCAAATTCTAGCAGATCGTTTACAACACATTTGCTCTCCAGCTCTGCAATGTTACTGACACTATTTGTTCTTCTTCTTGAAGTAATTTTAAATAATTTCCAGAAGACAACATGCATTTATTAAGTAGAATGATATTTTGCATGTTACGTTTTCAGGAAAGTCAGATAAATTAGACTTTGCTTGATATTTGTCTTCTGGCACAACAATGTGTTTCAGAAACTCAAGTAAATTTATAAGCCAAGAACTCCCTTTTCCTGAGTCCAAGCAAACAATCCTCTATCATGTGCTTGCAGAAGTGAAACGTATTTCTTCCTTATCAGTTATATTCTTACCAAAATATTGCACTGACACCAGATTTTTTCCCTGTGAGCAATGCTTACATATAGCAACTTCATTATCTCCTCTTTTCCCAGTCCTCTTGAACCTCCCCATCCTTGGAGATGGATAAAAAAACCTCAAATCTCCGCCAGAGCTTTCAATTCCACTTGCTGCTTCCGTCTCAGTTCTCAGATGCAACTTGTATGGACCCAGTGCCTCAACAACTTTTAACAGCCTCAGTTGCCTAACTATCTGCTACAGCATAATTATAAAACCTTCTATCCTTTTGTGTTGCCCCAGGAAAACGTATTCTAGTCTCTGAGGTGACTTTCAGCTTTTTCTCTTAATATCTATGGCAAAGAACTTGTGGAGGCTCTTCGTGGTGACAACCTCATCTGTCACTCCCTACTCATGTCTCTTAATGCCCCCATTGACCTCTGCATTGCTACATTCCTTTTGCAATATTTAAGGCACATTGCTGCTGTTTATGAATACCCCAGTTACTAACTGGCCCAGCTCAATTTTTAGATGCCTTTTTCTTTTCTCTGCGCAGATTTCATTTAAGTTTAACAAGGAAATGACAAGACTGACAGCTGCATTGAACAAAAATTTATTTTTTTTAAAGACAATCCATAATTAAACATTCCCACACTCTCTTCATATGCATACACACACATATTCATTTGGGAATTGGTTTTGGATGCATTGTAGTTTGTGTAGGTAATTTTCTTTATTCAAGCCTCCAGCATATCGTGATGCTCATAAGGGGAAAGGAGAAAACAGTTTGAAATAAAAACCTGAGAATCTTTATATCCAAGTCTTTGAGTATCTGATATGTCTGATCCTCGTATTCATCTCTGTATGCTGATGGGACTGAAGGGCTGAAACACTGGAGGGAACCTGCTCTCAGCAGGGACTCTTAGGGCCAGACTCTCATTTATGTTAAGCTTCCTGCTGCGCTAGTCTTGTCAGAGCAACGTGAGCAGGAGTTAAAATAAGAACAAGAATGACACCCCCTATCCCCTCTATGCCATTTTACCCAGCAATTCAGCTTTTCCCTACTGTTCCCCCCCCCATATACTACACAGACACTTCTAAGCCCCCACTAAGCTATCTATCACACATGATCAGCTCAACTGCTTTAATGCTGGTGACTGTTTCCCCATCCTAAGTTCTCATACGTCTTCCCTTTTGCCATAACGCTACCTCTAGTTTCTGAAACCTGCACCCATGGGCTGCTCTGTGCCTTGGGTTTATCAACCAACACAAGTCTCTTCAATCTATTCTCATTAACCAGTTCCTCCATCTTCACTATTAGTTTTGTCTGTATTGAAAAATCTCCTTGGCAGCAAAGCATGAAGACCAGTAGCTGCCAAGCAAGGAGGATTCCCATATCCCACTTGTCTGACCTGTTCCTTGAATAGGCTGAGCAGGCATCCCAAAACCAGGAGTAACATGACATGACAAAGAGAAGTCTACTTTCCCTTCAACTGGGCTAGGTTTGTTTGGTTTGGGATTTTTTAAGCTTGTTCTCTTCCTCCACTTCAGCCAAAGACATTAATTTGTGTTACACAGAGATGAAATTAACTCCATTTTCTGTGAGTGTTTATCATCTCTGTGTCCCTTTGTAGTCTTTTTCTTTTCTGCTTATTACTCAGTTCCTCCCTATACAGCATCACACACAAATTCATTAACAGGCTGTTTACTCCCTCTTCAGGATCATTAAATGAAGATGCTAAATGAGACCTGACCTAACACAGACAGCTCCAATAAGCATTTCCTTGTAAACAGAGTCTTTGCCATTTATCAAAAACTTTGTACTAATTTTCAGTCCAAAGTTGTTTACATTGAGGCAACTTCTACAAGTTTTCAAATTTAGACTTGGCCCACTATTTTACCCTGACAGAAGTTCATAAAAAAGGCCCATAACACAAACTCAAGAGTTCTTCTAGACATTAAACTGATCTCTGCAGATGTTCCCTCCAAATTGGTAAGAAAAGATGAATACATCCACAGAGTCATCAGCAGCATAAAACAAACCTACTGATTCTCAGTTGTCTCCAGAGTCAGAAAGGTCACGTGTAGGGCACCAGCCACACTCAGCCCTGGGCTGCTGAAGGACATAAATCAATTGGAGACAGTCCAGAAGAGGCTCACAGATTTCCAAAAATACATCATACCCGAGGAAAAACTTGAAAGAATTCAGATGGTTTAATTTAGAGAAGCAGAGGGCAAGGAGATGTAACATCTCTCAGGAATGACACGGGTATAATTAAACTTGCCTTCGGACAAAAGGGTGAACTAGATGACCTTTAGAAATCCTTTCCATTCCTGTTTTCTCTGATGCTTTGATTGCGTAGGTCGCCTGCCCAAACCTCTCTTACAGACAGCAGTGATGGCAGTCAGAAACCCTGCAGCCCTAAGCCTCATGTTTTAGACCCAAAATGTAGCCACTGCTGCTCTGGGGCTGCATCTCTCCCTGGATCCCCTGACTAAGGCAGTGGATTATCAGTCCCATTGCAAGTCTGCATTTCACAGAATTACAAGGTTGGAAAAGACCTTTAGGATCGAGTCCAACCATTCCTGTCCTATGCTAAACCATATCCCTGAGTACCTCATCTAACTGTCTGTTAAACACATTCAGGGATGGTGACTCAACCCCCTCCCTGGGCAGCCTGTTCCACATCCTGACAACTCTTTCAGTGAAAGTTTTTTTCCTAACATCTAATCTGAACCTGAACACCCTTCAGGAGCAGGAAAATCAGCAAGTACCATAATAAGGGCAAGCATCAGAACTGCTGCACTGCAGGATACTGCAGCCAAAGCAAAAGCTCTACCAATGCGCATCAGAGAGCCTCAGTTCTGGATGCTCCATTCAGAGCACCCACTTCTCCAAGTTAGATCTCAGTGGCCCACTGAGGACAAAGTTGCCTGCAGCACTGCTACCTGTTACACTATTTGCTCTGTCCTTTGCTGGATCAGGATATCCCTCAGTTCCCACTGCACTTATGTTATTGGCCTTCTTTATACTTCTAACCATCCTCTTGGCCTCTCTAATGAAGAGGTGCCACGATACTCAGCACAATTTACTTCCAGAGATCACTTGCCTCAAACATCAAAGACAAAAGTCTTTGATTCTGCTATTAGAGACATACGTTGCCACCCCTCCTTCCTCTCCCCTTTCTTAAACAAGGCATGATTTTCCAGTCATCCCTCCTTAGCTATCGTACTAGATACTAGTCCCCACAAACACTTCCTAGCTACCCACAGCATGCAGATGAAAGAATATCTACCACCCTGCATCTTATCCCTATCTCCTAAACAGCTGCTTTTTATGTTCACTTGGATTTGTGAATTTGTACAATCTATTTACAGACATAAACACTTTAAAGAGTAATACATCTGACATGTTTTCTTTCATAGCCATGCTATAAACCTCAGATTAAATCTGCTGCTTAATTAATTTGCACTCAGAGTGCTAGTGTCTCTCTGCTTTCCTTGGAGCAGTGCTTCTGCTCTGTTTTACACTCCCTGTTGCACTCTCCGCCACCTCCTCCCCTGCTTCCCTGGGGATATTAATTGCTCCTTCTCACACATAGCCTTGCCTGTATGGGCTGTACAAAACTTGTCTTCAGAAACAGTTGTCAGCACGGGCATTTGGGGCAGGGATTTCGTTTTAATCAGACACTTTAGGTAATCTTACTCATCTCTCCTGTTTGATCATCAAAAGGAAAGAACTACCTGTGTTTGCTTTAGAAATCTCTCCTTGACAGCAAGTAGAGAGTTCCAACCTGGAGAAGAGATGCAACTCTTGGTGAAACAAGCACTTTTTTTTCCTCTGAACACGGGAGATCAATATAATCCTTTCCCCCCTATTCCCTCTGCTCAGTTACCTACAAAACACAGTCTCACTCCATCCCTGTTGCTCCTTACAGCTATTCTGCCCTGGCTCTCTACAGAGCCTTGTCCCCTCAGGTCCCCAAGCCAGGGAAGTCACCCCACATTTCCAAGGAAAAATGGGAGACTATTGCTACTTCATCTTCCTCCCAACCCAGACAGCCCAGCATCTCCTCCACTCTCTGCAGTTGGAAGGCAGACCGACACATAATGTACCAGGGGAGCTGAATACACCATAAAAATACATCTCCTACAACACCTTCATGGCTGATAATGACTGCATGGGTCCCCTCCACCTCCAAAAGAAAGCAGTACATATCCAAAAGCTGTGTCAAGCCTCAAGCAGTGCTATGACTCTTGCTGTTTCCTTTCCCAGTTGCATCCAGGCACTACTGGCTCTGAGGGCTAGTAGAGCCTCAGTAAAGGAGGCTGGGTTAGCAATTAGCACCTCTGAGCAGTGACCCATTTATAGGAAGACACTAGCAGCAAATAGTTTTTGACATAGCTAATGTAGATGCTCATAAAAAATACCGCCCCCCTCCTTTATTTCCACCCATGAGTATGTAAAACAATGCCCATTCCTATTCCAATCCATTGCTTCCTACTGGAGAAGCAGAGACCCTTGACCGCGCCCAGACTACAGTGGTGCACATCCACTGTGATGCTAAGGTCTATGGAGAGCAGGATGAGTTCTCAAAAGTCACAGGTTGGACACTGCCTGACCAGACCTCCCACTGCCTCGAAAGCTCCAGATCAGCCCCTTTCACAGCCTTACACAACATTTCAAAGCTACCCAGGAATCACATGTGATATGCAAAAGAAATGCAGAAGAAGGAACCTCACGTGGAAACCACAGGCAGTGCTAAGCAACTACACAGACTTTGGCAACTGCCCTTATCCCATACTACCCGCGTGCAAATATATACACACAATACATGTGAAGTTTTCTGTAGTGGTTTGTTGATTTCTACTACAGACTGCTTGTAAATCTATACACAACACTCCATAAGCAGTCCAGTATGCCATCTGTATGTATTTCACCTGCATCCATGGCTAGGTACCCACCTGTCCTCTACACCAGGTATTGCTTTAATGAAATGCTAGTATCAGCCACAGCCAAGCAAGTCTCTGAGCAAGCACCAGCAAAACCACACAGCCAGGTAGAGAATGGATTATCTAGACCCCATCACCCAGAAACTACTTACTAAATTTTAATTTTCCTTCAGTAAAAATACAGCACTTCGTAACTGTCTTTAAGTTAAAGGAAATGGAACAGATAAAAGAACCAACCCAACCTTGAATACAGTCGGGCAATATCTTCGATGCAATCAGTTTGCACAGCCTGTCAGAAGTGAAGAATGGGATTATAATGGATTATTTTAGTACAAGCTTTTGATGCTTTGTGTAAATGTTTTTTGGTTAGTTTTATTATTTTTCCCCCCAAGAGAGATGTTTAATGACAACTGCTAAAAAAATTAATCTATAAAATGCAGTACTTATGAGCACCATGTGCTGCCTTGAAGTTGTGAGTGAAACTGCATATGGAGGATAAATACATATTCAGCAGCAGGAGAACTACTAACAGAAAAAAAACCAGTATTAAAGTGTCTCAGTTATAACACTTTAACACTACAAATCCCAGGTGAAATCTTACTATAGCAGGCATAGACTCATGTAATATCCAACCCAAAAGAAAGAAGTTTGTGGAACAGGGAAAAAAAAGCCAACACTAGCATATTATTAAAATGTTAATCATGTCCAACAGGGTACTACAGGCAGGAGTAAAATAGCCAGAGATGCAGTACTTGCTTTTTTTGTAACCTCAGCTTGAGTGCTCTTCATTTAAAATCTCATCAGCATAATCATCTCTCATTTAAAGAGAGAAAACTAGTGCCCAATGATGACTTATGGTCACCAGAAGCCATTATCTTTGCTTAGTTGTGACTACAGTCGTCACTATATAAATTACATGGACCAGTTAGGTTATTCACATTACTGAGGTGTGACAGCTAATAATACAAATACTGCTTCAGGTCCTAATGATACCTCTCTGCTGTGGATTCTGAGAAAACACTTGACTTATTAGGTGATAGGAGTGGTTTCTTGAGTTTGCTTTCTATATAAAAACTGAACACACGAACAGAGCAAAGAAAAATGTTACTTATAATCCTAAATATCATACCATTCCCCAAAGTGACAAGATCAATATTGCAGCTTGGCACTTGCTACTGTGACAGATGGTGCTATTAAAATACTGAATGTATCTTTTCTGCAGGAAAGAGGAAAAAAAAAAAAGAAAATCCTAAGCGAGGACATTATATGTTGTCTTCAGTCAATTTGCATTTTAGGTTACGAAAAAGTGGTAAAAAAAAGGTAGAAAAAACTTGTGTTACTCTTTCAAATATAAGAAAATGCTAAAAAGGACTATTATATCCTTTTTGGAACAGGGATGCTTGCAGCAGCCTAAAGATTGCTGCCAGAAAAGAGTTTTCATTATGTTCCCAACTGTATTTTGCATTAATTTCACCAGGGCTCTTTCATTTTTAATACAAGCCTGTACAAGAACAGATGAGGTTGGGAAGATTACCAATGTCTCTGTGAGCAGCTCTGCTGGAGCCTTTTGCAAAACACACCTGAGAAAAGCTCGGACAAGAGTCAGTTGTTTCCTGATTCCCCAGATATTTTAAATGGAGATTAGTTTAGATACATACTGTGGGTCATCACTCTCAGAGCTTGTTGTACTGCTGAAGAACTTCCCAGCTGAGATACCCTAGGCTGAAAGCCATCTGCAAGTACTTTGGCAATCAAGATCACTCACTGATAGAGTGTTCCCTTTTTTATTTCTCCCTATTAAGATTTCCAATTTAAGAAGCTCCCCACACCCCCATCCCTAGTGTTTAATTCTCTGTTGTGAATTATTGGGAGTTGCCACAATTGTCTTTGCTCTGTTTATTTGTCTGCTCATTTAGATACTCAGAAGAGGAGGCACTGGGTGCTGAATCAGCAATTTTTTGTGTTAATCACAGCTTTGCAGGAGATTTTCTCTATAAACCTAGACATGACATTTCCTTTCTCATACTCTTTTAAAAGAGTAACCTTTCTGAAGCTTAGTCTGTTTCTTATGTTCTTTTCACTTCCAAGGAATTCTGGGCTTCTAGGTGATTCAGAAATACTTTTTTTTCTTTCTTACGAGAATTGGCTGGAAAAGACATTTTCAGTAAGAGAAAACAAAGCCTTCCTATTGAAAACTGTTTATCTCTTACAAGAATCTTCAAAAAGGACAAGACTTTGAAGCAAAGCAGGGCAATCTCAATTCAGAGCTTCCCATGCTTGTGTTGGCAAGCCAAAGTATTTCGTCCTGCCTGCTTCTGGTTCCCAGATTCAACTGCCCGTGCTGCGTAGCCCCACCCACGCTGCCCAATTTCTGTTGCTGTGGAGCAGAGCCCATCCATGTTTATGCTGGTAAGAGGGATCTTCCTGCCAACGGGGTCACACCACCTCTGAGCTGTCCCCACCAGCCCTAGATTACACACGTTGCCTCCACACTGGGACTGTTGCATTAGCTATGCTCCTAATAGCAAAATGAAACACCGTCTCTATTTAGACAAGGTCAGAGTCTTGTTGTTGACTTTCTATTACATCACACAGACGATACAAGAACCCATGGCAGGTGCCTATATGTAGTGGGAAGGTGAACATCCTGACCAACAGGTAGCCTTTCAGAGGACAAAGCCAACACAACTTGAGAAAAAAACTGTACTGCCAAGAAAACACTTGTAAGCCCTATCAATTTAATTTACTATCTACAGGACACATTCCAGCTACTGTAGGTTCCTCTCCACAGCGAGTCCACTCATTCAAATGCTGGACTCTTTAAAAATAAATCAGGTTTCCATGCTCCTGATCTGAACAGATCTGGGTAGCAACACAGAATTTTAGGGATGACTGCTGACAGTGGTTATCCTGGTTTCTCCATGCAAGGAACTAGATCAAGAAGATATTTAAGGCATGGAAACTGAGCAGTAAATGCTGGCAATAGCTGCTGTCCTCTCATCTAAGACAGGAATTGCAGGCTCTAGACTAATAAAGGAAAAGGGGTCAATCTTAATGAATGCAGATTTTTTTAGGAGAACATAATTTAGAGAGCACTTAATACAGAGCATCTAAGAAATAATACAATCCCACAATAATGAAGGAAATTCCTGGAGTATCTCCCCTATGAGGAAAGGCTGAGTGAACTGGGGCTGCTCAGCCTTGAGAAAAGAAGACTGAGAGGGGATCTGATTAATGGTTATAGATATCTGAAGTGTGGGACACAGGGGGAAATGGCCAGCCCTTTTTCAGTGGTCTGTGGGGACAGGACAAGGGGCAATGGCCTCAAGTTGGAGCACAGGAAGTTCCACACCAATATGCAGAAGTTTTTCCAGGGTGACAGAGCCCTGGGACAAGTTGCCCAGGGGGGTTGTGGAGTCTCCATCTCTGGAGATATTCAAGACCCATTTGGATGCCTACCTGTGCACCCTGTCCTAGGGAACCTGCTTTGGCAGGGGGGTTGGACTCAATCTCTTGAGGTCCCTTCCAACCCCTACAACTCTGTGAATAAAGCATATAGCAATTACATGGGACATAAAAAGAGTGCAACAAAGACGTCATTGGAGCTCCTGGATATATCACATCAGAATTAGGAACTGTTCAAAAACTGCAGTAGAAGATGGAAGAATAGCAAACAGCCCACGTTACAAAGAGGTGCTGGCCAAAAAGAATTAATTCAGTCTAAGGCAAATGGCAAAGTAGGACTGTTTTAGTGTGCCTTTTAGCTGATGCCTGACCCAGTCTACAAACCCGCTTGGAAACTGAAGAGCATGGTGCTGTATTCCAGTTGCTTCAGTGGCAGTGTAAACTGCCAACCGTTGTGGTTTACAGGAGTTCAAAGCAGATATAGCTAAATAAAATAATTAAAAGAAACAAAACCCAAAACCACTGAGAAAACCACAAAACCAGCCATAATTGCATTGTGTCCATGTGTTAGGGACATGACAGGGTGGGAGAATGGTGGTTAATGGTTAACTTAAACAGGCACCAGGGAACTTGCCGAAGACAGGACCTATTAAGAAGGCTTGTCTGATTTACATGCCAGACCACCAAATATGCATGCTGCTGGTAATGAAAATAAATAATGTCTGAGCAACTGGTAGAAGAGGTCCGATAAGTGGGGGAAAGGAAGCCAAAAGGTGCTTTGAAAGAATCGTGTCAGATGATTAATCCTGCAAGGAGCAGAACTATGTATTTATAGGGATCAGATAATTGTGCTTTAGATGTTGGCAGGGAGGGCTACGAAAGGATAGTCTAACAAGAACAAATCCAAGAAGCCTGATAAGAAGTTAACCCTGGTGCTGGTAAATATAATATAGTCAATCCTTGTGTCTAAATCTTGGCATAAATTAGACCTCTAATTTAAATCAGAAACTGCTCCATGTCTATAAATTTCCATTTTTGCTGAATTGAAAAAAAAAGAAAAAGAAAGAGCTGAGATTCTTGGTGCCAAGAATAGAAAGTAGAATGAGAATAAATAAAATCAGTAAAGGAAAAATGATGAAATTACATAAATTCCAGTACTATACAAGCAGAGACTCTAATTAGGGGTGACAGAGTCAACAAGTCAAAGCGGATACATTTTAAACAGATTAATCATGAAGTTTGATTCTGCCAGCAGCAGCAGAAATAGTGCTGTTGATATAACCCTTCTTGTGTCTAGGTAAGCAGGGAAACCAGAACATCCCCAGAGCAGAGAGGCAGGAGTAGGGAAGCCCTCCACCCACTGCTCAGGAGAGGGAAAGCCCCCGGTACCAGCAGTAATTCCCTTCCAGAGACTTCAGGAGATGGGTAATTTCTTCATCCACATAACGTCTCCTTTTGTTTACTGATTTGACAAACCTCCATGGACTACAACAAGGTGTTCCTTATCTACTGCCATGCTGATTTAAGACACTTCTTGTTATTCTCTTAACTTTTCCTTTTAGGAAGTTTCTAAATTACAAAAAGAAGTCACAATAAATAATTTTTAATCCCCCCAGATATCCTTAAAAAAAAAAAAAAAAAGAAATCTGCGTGCAGTTAAACAGTTCCCAACTTCTAAGAATCCAGGGAATCTGGAGTCTACCAAAAAAAATTAAATAAAACAAGCAAAATTACAAGAGCGCTCCCCTTGTTTCCCCACATCCAGTTAACTAGTAGGATGCACAAGATCAGGCCAGAATAACATTCAGGCAAAGAGAGGCAGATAAAGTCCCTCAAATGAGCATACTTTTACTTTCTGGGTCTACTGCAAGGCTGCTAATAAAGATCGAGACATAAAGATGAATTAACCAAGATGGTTAATGAAGGTGAGGAATAGCCCAGTTCCTGACTTGCCAGCAACAGGAAGCCCACGTGAAAGTTCATTAGCTGCATGACTCTGGTGTAAAAGGGGTGATCAAAGAAAATGCGAAGCTAAGTGATTCACTCCAAGAGTGGAAAAAAATAAATGGATTTCTTTTAAATTCTCTTTCATTTCAAAAGGTGAAGGGGAAATATCCATCCCAAGGTGACACTTTACAGTAATGGAGCTGAGGCGCTTTGAAAAGGCAGATGTATTGAGAAGAGAGGTGAAAGAACAGTACAATAAATTAAAATGCAATAAATCACTCAGGATAGTTGGTATCACTCCGAGAACGTAGAAAAAATGAAGGTGAGCAGCTAATGTAAATGTGTATTTTAATACTAAACCATGTGATTTGCAGCTTCAGAGTGCTAGGGGGTGACCAAAGCAATGTCTGTTTAATAAAAAGGATGCTAGAGGGTGAGAGAGGTCTAGGAGATACACATTACCTGGTCTTGCCGCAGCAAGAGGGGAGGGCAAAGGGGACACCAAATGAGAGAGAAAAGGACAGGAAAAAGCAATTCCGTGCTTATTATAAAGAACAGGCAGATATGGCCAAACCCACAAACCACTGTAGTATTTGCCAGAGCAATTGAGCCAAACAAGATGAGAAGGGGAAGCTGGGGTCAAGCCACTAAGCGTGTTACTCTCTCTCAGAACGGAGATAACAAAAAAGCTGAAGAATAACAGCGGATTTCCAAAAAGACCTTCCAAATAGACTGTCCTCAGGATGATATTTGGGTAATAACCCAGGGATGGAAGGGGAATAGACTTCTGTCACACTTTAGGAGAGACAACATAGTATTAGATGTTCACTTATTCTTGGCACGCTGCAGGATGATGACGGAGAGTCCTAGAACCAGTGAACTGCTCCAGCTGCTGGGCAGGGGTCCACCTGACTAAAGGAAGAAGCTATCCACATCTAAGCTCCCCATACAATCGGTGACTTCCTAATCAACAGCTACCTGCCAATATATTCCGTGTGAACCCAGAGGGAAACCAGGTCAGAAATCGCACCCTTAAAGTGCCATTTTCCCTTCTATAACTATAAAGAGACCTGGATGTGATGAGGTCAAATATAGAGCCAGATATGATTTTTTTTTTTTTTTCCCTGGCATTTATACTTCAGAGTGGGAAATCCCATTCAGATAGTGCTTCTATGGCACTGTTCTTGTTTTTTCCCCACTGCAAATACATATAAAACCTCTATAGAACATGTCAACATTACGGACCAGAGTGTCAGCCAAGCAGAATCCTGCCTGCAGCATGTTAGTCCATAGCATTGAGGGATGCCAAGTGAAGATTAGGGACAAGCTGTTTCAAAGGTACCCCATACCTGAAGTGTGAATAAAATCTTTGAGCTCCTTGACATAGGGTCAGCTGCTAATTGCAGAGGTTTACCCTCCCCATGGAAGAGCAGCAAGAAGGTTTTGCAGGGAAGAGGGACTGAAGACCAAACCACTGGAATGTTTTCCTAGAGAGCTATTACCTGCTCAGCCAGGGATGAAGCTCCAGGGGGGACACCAAAACCTTCTAACCCACTTTTCTCTCTTGTCAGACACTAAAATGCAGCAGCTGCTTCCCTATGGAAGGCCATGCTGTGAACACGCCTGGGCTTTCACTCCACAGCTGAATCCTGCTGAGGCTACGGTCTCCCACTGAAGGGAAAGGGAATGGATTATTTCACAAAGGTCAGCCTAGCTCAGGAGTTATCAAGCCTTCAGGCAAGTTGATTGACAGGTTATAGGCACATTATTTACTTACAGCAAAAAATAAAATCAAAATTAAAAATCCTGAAAAAATGTTACCTAATTTATTCTTTCTCTTATCTGAGGGATCACCTTTTTCTGGCCCTGTTTACTTAAGGTGGTCACAATCCTATCAAGATAACAGATGCTGAGGTGACGTCACTGTACACAATGAAGCTATTTTAGCTAACATGAGTTCAGAGCTGGCAGAGGGAACCACCCATCACCAGGGGCAGGTTCAGGCACCAGACCACCTTGCAAACCACAAGACACATGCTAAGCTATAAAACCCCAAAGCAGATGACATAACCACAGCAACCATATCAGATCCTGCTGGAGTTTCAGACATCTACATTTAACAGCCTGTTCCCTCTCTAATCTTCTCTAAACTGAGGATTCAAACAAAACAAGTAAATAGTAACATTTTTTAGGAGACAACTGCCTTACATAGCTTCTCCTAAATTTCTGAGCAAGAAATACTGTGGGCTCTGGCTGACTGATCTGTCAGGTCCAGTAAACAGCTTGAAGGAGTTAGGCCAAAACTCATAGATCAATTAAATAGTAGTCCGAGACCCATTTAACTTTAAGGGTGAAGCTCACCACTCGCTGTACAGCACTCAGTTTTACTCCACTGTTTCAGGAACACAAGCCCAGACCTGGGGACCCACTGAGATCAAATCCTCACCTGGGACTCCACAACATGCAACTGCAGAAGTACTCAGTACTTTCAATCCTCCAACTGCAGTTCTGCTTCTGTACTGGGCAGATCCCAGGCACTACAGGAACCCAACAGATTTCCAGAAGATCCCACTGCAGCATCTTGTAAGCCTAGACACACTAGCATAACCTCCTAAGGACTAGCCTCCCGTACTCAGAGGGGAAACAAGCTACCCCGTGCTCCTGAGATTTCAAAGAGGATCACCTGGGTCAGATCTGCCCAGCCCTCTGTACAGATGTGCTAGCTACAGCATCTAATTACACATAATTTAATTATAACATCCCCACAGCAGGCTGGGGGTTGAGGAGATCTAGGTGGCAGTTTTCCTTATTCAATTCAGCTGAGAGCAGTCTCTTTGATAATGTAGGAGACCTTATGGCTGTTTGCTTTGCTCCTTTGGCTGTCTCCCACGCAATCATTACGAGGCCCATCTGCAATCCTCGGGTCTCACCAATTTATGTGTAGGCACTGTGGATCAGGGGGATAAACTTACACTTTGCAGTCCAGCCTGACGCACAGAAACTCATTTACAAAATCTCTTCCCAACACATTTATCCAACCCAACCCATGTATCACACAAACAGAAACCCAAAAATCTGCAAACCCCAGAATTGCTTCACATTTGGAGCCAAACTCAGTTCTACTTGTGCCAGAGAGAGTTTAGTCATACCGAGCATTGTGTAAGATGTGTGTATTTATAGGCAAACCTATACAATTATAATATGGTTACATCATTTTTTTTTGTTCTATTCTTTTTTTTCCTCTTTTTACTGTTCTAGGCATGTCCTTTCCAGACATGAGAAAGACTGCAGTACTTCAACACGTGACATTTCTTTATCACCTTTCTTGCAAAGATCCCAAAGCAATCTGATACAAGTACGTTTCATAGCACCGCTATGAACTCCATGCAATTATCTCCATTTTAGCCACTAGAGAAGGTAACAAGTGACTTGCCAAAAATGAAGTAGCAGCAGGACCTGAAATGGAAGTTTGGAGCTCTGGCTCTGAGCTAACTGTGACAAATTCTGGCTCCTATAGAAGGAAAGGAAGAAGGAAAGGAAGGAGGATAGGAAGGAAGGAGGGGGAGGAAGGAGGAAGGAAGGTATTATATAAAGAGCTGTATTTTCTCATTAGTTCTCTTCTGATCACCCAGAGAAAGCAGACTCCAGCGGATGGGGTGGTGGGTTTAAGACACCCAGGTTCATCCTTGGCCTTCCACAATGATTCCAGTCAAGTCACAATCTCTGTAGCTATCTCCTTCCTGAACAATAAAGTTAAAGGTACTGCTTGATGAGCGGGTGGTATTGTTGAAATTAACCCATTGCTTTAGCTGGTGCATTGCTGCAGCTATTAAGTACTACTGAACATCTGCATTCTAGGATGAAGTTAAAATTAGCCTTTGCTTTAGTTGAACTTATCTCAATTTATCAGCAACTATTTCTTGAAGCTTTCCATCTGCAGAGCCTTCTCCTCAGCGCTCTGCAGCTCTGCACTTATGCTTAAGTGAAATGATTGTATCCCACCAGCTCTTTTGAGCAGGATAATTGGCAATTACTTATTTTTTGACATATGCAGGAAATCTAGTAAAGCATAATTCAAATTCTGTTACCAGTGATGAACTCCTTTTGCAGAACAGTGCATTACAGTGCTCATCTCCACTGCCAATATCCCTGGCAGTTTTAATTCACATCTTAGAAGTATTATGTGCAGCACATTGTTTCTTATCTGCAAGTTCCACGCTAGAGAAAGTCTTTTGTTTTGTAACCTTGAATCCTTTCCCTATACTTTCTGAACTCCTGCGACACTTCACTAGTTAAAAAGAAAACAGACCTGATTTTATCTTGTTCCTCTTTATTTTCATGGCTGAAGCTCTCGGTATAAAGTATATTAATTATCTCTCGCTCTTGTTATAAACAAATATATCTAGCCATGCAAATTGCCAAACAGCAGCTAATCTTACTAAGACGTTTTTTAATGAGAGTACGAACAAAACTGCCCACAGATATGCCTGGTGGAACTCTACCTAGAAACCAGAGTAATAGGCTCATTACAAAAAGATTACGCATTAGATACGCTGCTCCCTCGGTGGGCACAATATGTGAATGAGGATTATCAGAGCACATTTAGAAAAAACAATTTTGCCATTGGTAAATTATACCTTAGGACATTGGATAGAACAGGTATGCAGCACATTATTGCGTTTTAGCTGCATACAAACCCTGATGGATTATCCCAAGTATTACAATGATGCAGTGACTGAATAAAAATTCATTAGTGGGTGTTTTACTTTTGCAAAACTGAAGTTGGTTTGGAGACTGTGGAACAGAGAGAGCCCTGGATAAAATTTTACAATTAGGGCCTATTTCCAGTTAGTAGAAGTGTTCTTTGTTTTGTTTCTTTCTAAAAAAAAAAAAATTAAGAGAATAATTTGAAAAAAAAAATTGGAAGCTACATTAAAGAGTCTTACATTTCTCTACTGTTTCTTCAAATTCAGGTCATAAAAAATACCAAACATGCAAATCCAAAACATATTTCTAGAGAGAAGTTGGTGCATAAACCCAGAAACTATTCCAGCCAACTGCTGCTGAAGACAAGTAAGACTAAGTAGAGGAGACTTCGTCCTCAGTGTAATGTGTAAAGAGAGATTCTCACTCTTCAGAAATGTCAGGGTAAAAAGTATGTGCAGCACAAGATAACGTATAATTTATTTTAAAATATAGTACCACGTTTCTAACATTAGTGTTTATTGAGAATTTCTGTACAATTTAATTACGTGGCATGTGAAGTTACTGACCTGGTAGTTTAAACACTTTAAAAAAAATCATTTGGTTATAAGCTATTGGATTTTGTAATGATGTAATTCTTAAAGCTTACCATTATCAGCGCAATAAAAGAGAAGCCATTTCTAATTAGATTTCCTTAATGTGATACTGTTCATTATGGATTGATTTTCTCTTTCCCTCTGCTATTTCTAAATGAGTTAGGTGAAGTTTCATTTTTGTGCAAGTAGAGGTTAATTTTCACTGGCAAAGAAGCAGAGACGTTGTACAAGAGGTTTATGAAAACCTCCTTAGGCGACTTTGTCAGATCACCTCAGCGTTAAGTTTCAGTACCATTAGCATTGAAGCCCCAATCTTCAGCTCTAATAGATGTTGAAAGATTTGCAATATTACACAAACCTGTGAAGAGTCTGAAACTTTTTTCTTTAATGAGCATAGATTGCACTACAGCAAAGCACTGCCATTCACAAAAATAATGACAGCTACTACTGAAGGGATTGGCGATGGAGATTTTAGTGCTGGGAAGTGGAGATAAATGAAGGACCTTTGACTGCGGCACATTCATGAGGTTATGTTGGGAAGATGGAGTGTGTACACCCTGTCTCTGAACACTTGCCACCACTCTCTGTCATTCATGATGCGATCTGGGAATGGAGGAACACCATGGGGTGTGAGGACTCTATTTGGTCTTAATTTTCAGATTTCAAATTGCTTTTCCAAGTCCAGTGTGCTCAGTAAGTGCCTGATGCTCAGCTCCCACTGGCTCTGGGTACAAGTGAGGGGTTTAAGTAGCATGTATGGTTTGAGATGGAACAGCCAGCAAGCATGTGAACTTTTAAGGCCAACGACTGGTATGGACAGCACACTTCTGACAGCAACGTGACTGAGACAACTTGCCTAATGCCATTTAAAGGAATGCCTAAAGGATTAAAAAATTACATCTAGGGCAAAATGTGAAATGTTTTATTTTCATTGAGGTAAGTGCTCTTGAACACAAATGCACAGACATACAAAAAGGGTTAAAACAAATACCCAAGCTCATTTCTGTCAAGATCTGACACACAAGTCAGTTGACTAAATGCTGACTTAGAAGCAAGCAGTCCCTTTTCCACTGCAGAACTGATAAGTGCCTTCTTTTGCCTTGTTAAATCTTATGCACCTCTAAATCAATGCACCTCTGTTTGCTTAGCTTACTGATTGAATTAGTTTCATAAAACCCACCTATATCTTCTCACAAAAACATCTTTCCCTCTGTCACATTGCACAGGTATCAGCTGTGGTGGAAACTAGGAACAGGAGATGATTCTGCTGCATCATGGGTATACATCGACTATCTACCAGACTATAGCAAAGGGAAAGTCTTAAAGTCCAGACTCCTGCTGGATCTTCCCCCACCTTATTTAAACCAGCTGTCATTTTAAATTGCACCTTTCAGATATCATCATCTCAGAGCCTTGCAGAGCATGTAGATGTCAGTGCAAGCATAGGAGTTAATGGACATATGATAAAGCAGAAACAATCCCACCTCTAAAAAGCACAGAAAAGAAAGGGAAAGGCAAGAGAAGGGGAATAAGTTTCAAGCTGTCACATTGGCATCATAGATTGATCCATCCCATTTAGCTGAGTCAATCTGCCAGAGCCTCCCAGCCTGCCCCACGTTCTTCAAAGAACAGTGGAAGAGAAATATTGATTATATTGCATCAGAAGCTGCTGTGCAAACACATCCTGGTGGCATCCTGGCATGCGTGGAAATTTGGAAGGGTTAAATGTAAAGACAGCAACTCTGGGCAGTTGCTAGGAGACGGTGTCCTGCTGTGACATCATGCATCAGCCTATGACAGGCTGTTCCAACAGCACAGAAGTCTTTTGAGTCACTACTGTAGAGAAAACAGCTCTCATCAAACGTGAAGTGCTCTCCAGCCCTTTCATGTGTTTTCTTGGAGTAATTAATTTATTTGAATAAGTAATTTAATATGGTTTCTCTCAGGCCCCAGTAAACTCAGCAAAACCCAGCAAAGCTGTAGAGACCTTTACATATGCAAAAAAGAGCAGTACTGATGCAGCACTCAAGGCAGTCCAGAGGACACCTACTTTGAACACAAGTGAGCGTTGGGTCAAACTGACTGGCGGAATTTCTGGTCCAAAGATCTGGAAGTCAAAAACCCCAAAGGAGTGCCAGGCAATAGCGGGAAGCCATAAAAAGTGAGCGGGAAATGGATTATTAATAGCAACAACGCCTGCACAGTGCAAAGCAAGCCACCCTTTGCTTGGACAAGGTTGTGTCTGGGCAGAAGATGGGAGGATGTGCTACGCCAGTGGGTTAGCCCTGCTAATTTTGAAGCACTGGCTGCTGTCTTAAACTCAAATCACACGGCTGCAGGTTGCACTACTCCTACTGCAGCTGGCAGGAAAAATTACTCCTATGAAAGAATACCGACAGAGGAGCTTAAAGAAAGGAAAATCACTTACAATATCTGTGATCGCTTAGGCTAAAAGAGGAAGCACGATCTTGCCTTTAAGGAAAACATGACAAAACGGGGTGTTTTGTCTCAGCCCTGCTTTACTGCATTTGACAAATCACTTCTCCTTGCGGCTCTGTTGTTCGTCCGTGAGGCAAGGATATTGATGTTTCCTCTCACATTCTTCGCCTGACCTTTCTAGATTATGAATTCTGCAGGGCCAGGACATTTCTTTATCTTTATCATTATTGTAATAAGCCAGCGCTTTAAAAGCATTAATGGATTATACCTTCACTGCACCTCTCATGCTAAACACTAATAATAATCTCTGGTTTGAAGGTGGAGAGTTGAAACACAGCTCAAAGTGACTGATGTACCCAAGGTCACACAAGACTGTAGCTGAGAGAAGGCACTCACCCCAAGTTTAGCCCTACACTTTTTTTGAAAAACATAGAGAACGTGTTGAAGAGCCTGGGGGAGGTTGTTTTGCCTAACTGTCCTTCCAAAAACCTAAGTAATCTTCCCCTAGGCCATTCCTGGAAAGTGTTAGTTCAGGATAACCTGAAACACCTCCAGCAATAGGGATCTCAGAGTACTGAAAGTTGACCTACCCCTCTCTTTGCTTAATGTTACTAGTATTTCCTGATGTCTGATTTTAATCACACATTACTGAAGCCTGTGATTTCTTCTCATAATTACAAATCCATGCTTCATAACACTTTTTTTCCAAGAATTTTAATTGAGGCCTTCTTACAGTATTGTGATTTCTCATGTGAAGACATATTGCACTAAATTAAATTCTACATCAATTCATCAATTTCTACTGCTGTAACCTGTGTCCTGGGCCATCACCCTTTCTGCTGTGCACCTCCAGGTGGCTCTTCCCCAGGCTGGACAAAGCCATCTCCCTCAACCTCTCCAGAGGTCACCAACTTGGTGACCCCCACTGGACTCACTCCAGTTATCTATGTCTTCCTTTGACTGAAGATCCCAAAGCTGCACACAGTACTCCAGATGATATCCCGCAAGTGGTGAAGAGGGGAAAACACCAGTTAAAAACTGCAGAGGAATCATAAAGGCAATGGGAGAAAAAAAAATCTGATATATAATTGTTGCAGTTTGGTGTAACTGTGCTGCTTCATTCACTTTTGTAAGCTGCAGTTACAGCTCTCTGCAAGCCCCATATTTTGAAAACATTGGTATTTCAAGGCCAAATTTGAGACCAAGCCTATCAGAGCTGGTCATAGCGCCTCTGTGAATCACATATAGGAGAAAAAAAAAAACTGCTGGCAGGCGCACTTTGCCACCGGAGCAGGAGTGAGAAGATGTAACAAGCTGCACAGACTCCAAGGCCAGGCCCAGAGGAGGGGGAAGATGAAGAATGTGAAGAGAAAGTTTCCCCTGCAGCTCATGGTGGAGTCCATGGTGAAACGTGTGTCCCCCCGAAGCCCATGGACGAGGACGGGGAGCAGAGACAACTATGCCCTGTGAAGATTGATCCACGCCTCAGCAGGTTTGCCAAGGGACTTGTGACTTTGCGGGGGACCAGGCCGGGGNCTCTCCATTCCCTGCCCCCTCTGTACTGTGAACGGGAGGGAAGAAGGGAGCAAATCTATGATGAAAGTCAAGAGTGCGAAGAGGCGAGGGGTGGGGGGAGGAAGTAGAAGTGATAATATCTGGGGAAGAAAAGCAGCTTGTTGGGAATCGCCGGAACCCCACTGCCCATTCCCTGCCCCTCCCCACGCCATGTTGGGGGGGGAAGAAGGGAGTAAGATCGTGATGAGTTTTAAGTTTGCTAAGAAGGGAGAGGTGGGGGGAAGGTGCTTGAAGACCTGGCCGCTTCTTATCTCATTCCGGTTCACTGGGTGTAGTAGTTGTAGTAAGTAGTAATAAATCACTTTTTCTTTCCTTTATTCTGTGCTGCGTCTGTTTTGCCCATTGCACTAATTGGAGAGTGATCCCTCTATCCTTATCTCAGGTTCTAAGCCTCCCAACATCTATTTTCTCCCCCTTTTCGGCTGAAGGGGGGAGTGAGTGAGCAGCTTGGTGGGTATTTGGCCTTTAGTTAGGGCCAAAACCACCACAATAATAAATATATATCAGATATATAATCAGCCAATCAACATTGCTTTGGTGAGAAACTCTTCAACACCATGAAAATGTTCTTGAAAAGTTTCTCCTTTTTGCAGCAAATGTTAATTTTAATTTCAAATGACTGCAATAAAAAAAAGGTGTTTTGGCTAATGGGAGATTGGCTACTTTATCTGTGGGGGCCCCAGATGACCCACAGTAACCAGGCGAGTTACTGTGTGATGAACATGACTAGAGGTGCTCTTGAGATTAAGAAAGAAAACAGTATCTGCCACGGAGGAGAAGGGAATACGGAGCTCATGAGCTGCATCTCCCATGAAACATTACAGGGCCACTTATTTTTGTTTTCCCTTAAAAACATAGGAAGGTACACTCCCCACCCTCACATGTCAAAAAAAAAGAGGAATCATAGTGCCACAGATTTTCTTCTAACTCATCTTCTTAAATTGCATTAGGCAAATACAATATCAGGGTAGTTTTGCTGATGAATGCTTAGTGGTTCTGGCTCATGGTTATGCCTCCAATGCCAGATTAAGTCAATAGGATTAGGCCCATTATGTCTCTCACGTGTCTGTTCTGCACAGTTCATCTTCAATAAAATATATTTAAAGGATATTTACCTGTCTCTGAGGGGTGGTGGAAGGATAAATTCAGCAGTATTTCCAGAGTACACTGAAAATATATCTGAAATTTTCAAATCCACCGAGTTGGTTTTGATGTTCCTTTCCCATTAATGTCAGTGTGAAGTGTCTATCTCAGAGATCTTAGCTGTAAAGCACTGCAGTACATGAAGACTAATGACGAACACAAAATTTAAGTAGGGAATATAAGAAGATATACCTAAATTAGTATTCCACATAGGCATTTTATTAATAATTTTAATGTCCTTATACGGACTATAGGAAATGAAATCAGTAAAATGTGAATAATTTTTTCTAATTACCCCGTTAAAATAAAAACTAATCAAATTATTTTGGAGATAAAATCTTATGATTGCCTCATTAACATTCTCTCTTCTCCTCAGGCTGACCACACTTACTTCATGTTTTTATTAAATTAGGGGATTCTAGAACCAATTGTACAAATTGGCCTAATCTCCTTAACAATGATTTTATACACTATATTTGGGAGGTTCTGCAATTTACATCTTGACAGAAAAGAACTTCTGAAGAGATTAGATTTGCTTTTTTTTTTTTTAAAGTCTGGCTGCTGTATTCTGCTTAAAATAAATTGAGAATTGAAATCCACAACTCTTGGCTTCTGTAAATGGTTTTCCCAGCAAGGAAAGCAAACAAGAAAGAAGCAGCAAATGGAAAAAAAAATCCACCACAAAACAAATCCCCAAACAAATCTGCATTGGCTTCAGTGTGGATAAATGTGTGTGACACAAAAAGAGACACAGCTCATGGATTCATGGGAAAAGTATACAGACTCCTTACTACTGAGAGCAAAAGGATTATCAAGGAAATCCCTTTCCTAACCACACATGGCCTGCTGGTCCTGACTTTTCAAAGCTGCATGGCTCCTTCCATCATTTGTCCTGTTGTCATTCTACAGCTGGCCTACCTGAAATTTTGCTTCTAAAAGTGGATATGCAGTTCCAGTTGATTTTACAAAATCTCTTTTAAACAGACTCTTTAAATAGTCTCTTTTAAATAGGGTAAGCCTATTTAATCAGGAGTCAACCCAAGCAAAATGTCATCTGGAAGATCTACAAAGTGTCAAATACTCTATTCCATATGCTGACCCCTCTCAGAGGAAAACAGGTTACATTAGTAGGAATGACACTGTGGTTGCATTCTACACACCTCTGGTCCTGATACACATTATCTTCTACAGATCTTCTAAAGCTTGGTATCTCTACACTCTTCTCAATCCCAGGAAGCTGTGCAATTTATGACCCTGCAGCCCTTTCCATATAACTACATCTCCATGACAAAGTAACATCAGACTGGAAATGATGTGACTGGGGAATTCTAATTCAGGAGTATTTCATCCTAAATATCCCCTAGTGTGAAAAGATCACTTGAGTCACATGGCAATGGAGAAACGGGTTCCTACGATAGAATTTAAGCTGTAATCATTATTAGTATTTTCTACTGTACTTGGAAATATTTTGTAGACTAATAAGCACAAAGATTAAGCAATATAAAAAGCAGGGTCCCATTATATTAAGGATTAATTGAATAATTATATGTTTTAATAAGTGTTTATATTCTAATTCACAAAGTTTATGAAGATTTGGATCCCCTCCAAAGTTGCTCATCCATCCACACTCTTAATTCAAGAGAGTTTAATAACTACATTCTGATGACTTCTAACAAATGGGTCCCTTGGAAATTCAGAAAAGCTCTGAAATTCTGAGATAAAAAATGAAACAATCTTAAAACAAACAAGCAAAAAAAATCAATACCATTTTAATAACTTTTTCAAAAGTAGAAATTATCTCTTGCAATTTTTTCTGGTAAGTATAGCTCCCCTGAATGATTATGCTCAAATGACTATCAACTAAGTTATCAGAAGCAATAAAAATCCATAAGAGAAGGAAAGATAATGCAGAGGGGAAGGAGAACATTTTCAGCACATCACGGAGAAGCCATTAGCAAATTAAAAAAATCAATGGAAGATTGTTTTCAAGTAATAACTATTAATCTAAGTCATGAAATGTTAACACATGCACTGTTTTTCAACTACTTAAAAGCTTAATTCATAGGTGAAGATAACCAGAGATCCTTAAAAATGGTATGAGATCCTTTTTCTTTTAGATCAGAGTGAAAGGTATGTGAATCTGTGCAAGAGGAATGGGAAAGTTTAATAAATTAACCTGAATGGTGCCAATGGAATAAGAAATCTGGTGGTCTGTATGACTTTGGAAAAAAGCGCACTGCAAATTGGTTTTGGCTTTTAGTTGTATTTCAGACTGTTCTTCCCACCCCTGCCCAAAAAAAGAATCCAAACCCTAAGGAACAACAGCTTTGAGTTAATAAACATAGGCCAGTTTGAATCCAGATGCTAAAAATATTCATTAACAGTAATTATTTTTTATTTATGCAACCTGAGGCCAGACTCAGCTTATGCTGAAGAATTCACAAAAATTCTTATAGGCCATTGGGAATGAATTAATAGTGCTGTACAATCAGTTTAGTGCATTATGTTTTGGGGGTTTTTCCCTTTAGTTCCTTTTCTGAAAGAGGCAAGATAAAACCCTAATAGATTAACACCTTTTTGACAAGAACTAGCAAACCAGACACTAAACAGGACTCAGGCTGGACTGTGAGCATGGATTTGGTGCCAGGCTCAAGATGAACACAACAAAATTGTAAATTCTGTCTGTTTTCCCCTGTGATTCACCTACTACACGGGCATCAGGACATCCATCTACTCCAGAACTTCTCAACTACAGCATGAAGATAGCCTGTGGTGCTACCACTAAAAGGTGCTCAGGTAGCTGTGAGGAAACGCATATTACAAATGGTAGAGAAGACCAACCTAAGGATCTAAACAGCTATGGAAATGTCCAAAGGCTAGAGTCATAATCACAAATTCCACATGAAGATAATCTCATTAATTTAGAAGATGGTTCCTGCTCCTTCCTCTCTTCTTAATTCAGGTATTTTTGTGCCTGGTACTTGCCTTCTGGGGTTACTGTTTTTGCCGTCTCTGCTGAAATATCCATTTCCAGTAAAAAATATCCTCACTGTACCTGAGGGATACGTATCTGCCACAGCAGCCACATTTTGATAATAGGAACTTTCACTAAGACAAATGATGCTGTAGTCCCAAACTGTTCAAATCCACAAGGGTCCACTTTATATACCCAGGGCAGAGTTAGCACAGCAAAGCATGTAAGAGGACTGCAGTAGGTTTTAAGTCGTTCAAGAGTTCCTTTGAATGCTGACCTTTGAGGGAGGAGATATGCCCAATCTAGCTGTGCAAACCCAGCGATGGAGATCAATCCTTGATCAAGGTGGCCAGTAGAAAGGAGATATAAATCTTCATAAAAACTTTGAAAGGCTGCAGAAGTCTATCAGGAAGACCCTGCTCATGAAAAATGACTGTGAGCAATGCCAACTTACTGGCCATTGTTTCCAAGGACAGTGTGAACAACCCAAAGCAAAGGGCTTAGCCCTGCCTAACAGCCATGGTGGTGATGTCTCTGTGGAGATCCAACACTGCAAAGTGCCCCAGAGTATGAGTTACTAATTGATGACGAGCACTTAAAACTATATTGTTGTAAAGCTGCTTGTTTGTTATTATTGCAGATATGCTTGATTGGGGAAAGACATGAGAGCTGCTACCTCAGAAGATCTGGCAGCAGGTAGCTGGAGCCAGTTATTGTGCCACCCTCACATCATGTAGGGCTCTTCATCTCTACAGAGTCCTCCCTAAATACCTTGGCTTACTCATACTGTGAACAAAACATCAGGAAAGCAATGTGCAGGCCCTTTTCAATAGGAACTACCTTTTATATTCATATCAGACACCACTAAAATCGAGCTCTGGTCCATTCAGCAGCTTCATTACACCATATGGACCAAATTAAGCAGGTTCCCTGGAAAGACTCACCATGGAAGACTTGCATGAAATGTACTTGCATTGCACTAGCAATGTTTTAAACCACAAGAAACCTTTTGTGATACAAGAAGAAGCAAAAAATGTTTGGTACTCCTTTAGATCACATGTCCTTTTGAGTGAAAAATTAAGGAGGTTGCTCTCCTTTTTTATTCTTTTTTTTTCATCAGGGAAGATGGCGTTAAGTCATCAGTTCAGCTAGAGGCCAACATTCACACACAAGCACTCAAGGATATTATAAATTATTGTGATAAGTATAAATTCCCTTAATATTACAAATTTAAGAAGCCTCAAATGGACTCTGGGTATTATATTGAAGCTTCCAGGTTAGCTATTTAGGTTTTCACTGTTTTAATAAATTGGTCAACAACGCCAGTTCTACATCAAGATGTACAGTAGTAGTTCAGTGGTGGTGTATTTTTGATGAGTTAGTTGATAGTTTCACAGTATCAATTGTCATTAGATTTGTGAAGTAGAACAGAGGAGAAATGATGAAGCACAATGTACTTGCTCTTAATGTAGAACCACAGAATGTATAATTTAGCATTTATTTTATTGCCAGCATTATCTATATAATGTGTTAGTGCACAAAATAGCGTATCAAATGCATTAGCAAACAAACGCTATATAAAGACTCCTAGTACCAAAAGATAACTTATGAATAATTCACATTTCCATGCATTAGGAGTCATCCAAATAAAACACATAAAGTGCACTTAACTCGTCCCAAAGAAAACTTATAAATTATCTGAATAATTGTATATAATACCAACATAATATTTCAGTTACTCTGAAGGATGAAGTTGCTCTCTTGGACAACTTTGAAGACAATTTGCAAGCTTGCTCAATTTATTTGCTGACAGTAATTGCTGTACAGCTGCCTGATTTAGACAGAGGGAAAAACCTAGGGTGCACTGTGCAAGTTACAACTACAGAAGAAAAGCTGGCAGGCTACCTTTTGTGGTACGTTTTCTCCTCATTGACACGACTAGTGCCAGCTGTTCAATTACCTGTCCAGAATAGACACTGTTTTATTGGCAACTGTACTCAGGAAAAAAAAAGAAAGAAACCCCTTTTAAGTCATGTAGCATTTAGCAGCAGAGGAAATAAATAGATATTTATGAGATTAACATGGAAGATTTTGGGAGCAGAAGAAATTATATGTTTCATGCCCAGAAATTTAAAAGTTACCAAGGTAGTTATAGAGTGCTCTGATTCTAAACAATTTCTTGATTCATGCCTTTATCTATTTTTTTGTTCATTATCATTAATGAAATAACATCAAACTACATGTACAAGTCTGCAAATACACAAACACAAAAATTACAATGTATTAACAGATTAGCTGTACACGTCCAGTTTCAGAGGGAGCTTGCATTTCCACACTGAAACCCATCCCTGCATTATGTAGTCTACAAAGCAACAGCCACAATCCATAGCATTGTTTCTGTGGGTTTCAAATGTTGCCAAGAATCCTTCAAGCAAGAGCCGTGATGCAACAGTTAATAACCGACTAATGACAGTCACATCAAATCATCAGTGTAAATGGAGGGCAATGAGGTGGACAACTGTGGTTACCAGATTTTACCTTACAACAGAGGTCACTCAGCCTATAGAACATATAAAGTTCTGCTTTTTGTAGTTATTAACTCTTGGGGAAAGTGTGAAGCATGACCCAAGATGTAAAAAGGGACAAAACTATGGCATTTATGCTCAGATGCCAAGAGCTCAGGCAGCATACACCAAAGACTGAGGCCTACCATGCAGACACACGTCCTCCCAGAAACAAACAGGACTGAAAAGCATTGGCATGCTTTTAGGTAATCACTGTTGGGTAAAAATGTTTCTTCAGGAAATATTGCCATTACCCTCAACTTATTCTCCTCCTTTGGATCGCAGCTGACTAATTACCGCAAAATAATTTAGGAACAATTAAAGTATTTCTCATTGCTTGTCATTTGACTGAGAGCAAGTTTCTTGACGGAGTAATGAGCAAAGGCGTACGCTAATCACCAATTAACTGACGGGGTGCTTATAGATAATTTCATCTTGCTTTAGAAAAGGTTGTTTGCTGCTTAATTTAGTGCCATTGGTTTGCAGGTTGGCTCACAGGTTGAAAGCTGCTTAAAATGGCACCCATATCTCTATTTAGTTGGATGTCATGTGCTATGGAGCACACTTCCTTTTGGCTGCAAACACTAGAGATTTATGTCTTCTCTTAGTCCCTGTGGTCTTTTGGGAGAGGTATTTGTACTCCAGAAAGGGTGTAACAAGCTGCAATACTATGACACCACCTACAGAAGTTATACAAATTATTTTCATATTAAATATTCGAGCCAAATTTTTTATATGCAACAATCAAGGCTGGGTTATTTTCAGGATATTATTCTGTGCTTCTGTGAGTGGAGCACACTGTGAACTGATGCTGCCCCATCTGCACTCAGAGGCAAGATCCATAATTTAGGGAAGTGACTGTTACCAGTAAAGCCTGAAAAACTAGATGCAGGGAAGAAGGGCTTTGTATGTCCCCTCTTCAGGTGACCCCCAGAAAGCAGAAGGTGCAGATAGAGAGGGCGAATTTATCTCACATTGCAGTCACTCCCTGCTCAGCCTAGTTTTGCTCCACTTAGCGTTTTTTTTGCCATATCCCCACTCTCTTTGCAAAGAATCTGCCTCAGATAATCCTAAACAACAATTTATGAATTGTTATCTCAATCCTCTGTCACTGCTCTTCTTTCTGACTGTGGACTCTGCTGAGACCCTGCATAGCACCACAATGTCCTCAAAACCACTGGAAACAGAATTCATGGAGCTCCTCACTGGCTGCTTATTTTTAATCTGATTTTTTAAACCTGGTTTTCTAAGGAAATGAATCTGATGAGACTATGCTGTACGTGTGTCTGCCCTGCTCACTTCTGCTCTTATGGCTACTCAACAAAACTTCACGAAGAAATAAAGTTTAACAAATATACTAAAGGTCCCAGAGGTTTTGTGGAGATGGGCCACTCAGTAGGGAAGACAGATGAGAGTTAACTCCAGTACAGAATGAAGTGATAGATGATGAGCACAATCATGTCAGTAGGCAGTGGAGAACCTACCCCAGAGGCCATCCACAGCAGGCAAGATTCACTAACTACAGAACTCCAGCTTTTATATAAAGAAACTTCATTTTTACAAGGCTGCTCAGATGCACAGAACTTTGCTGGGAAGATCCGTAATCCTCTGTTGCAAATAAAATATGCACTTAACCTTTACAGAAGACATTTCACTTGCCTTTACTTTGTCAGTGAATCAGACTTTTAGTTCATAGATCAATTCTACAAATTACGTAACCAGATAGTGATTGCTTGGTACTTATTATAGAGTGCAGAAAACAAGAGGGAACTGGAGTGACGCTGAAACATCTCAGTGAGACAGCCAAGGGGTTTTGATGGTTTGAAGAGAGAAGAATTTGGAAAATGGTAGAAGAATCTAGGTCTGCAGAAGTAAAAGCCATGTAAATAATACAGGATATTGGTTAATAGTATAATATATGTTTAAATCCTTGGTCAGTCTAGGAGATTTCTAGTGAGTATTTATAGATAATTGGTAGGTATAAAAATCACATGTAAGCCAACCAGAAAATTATGCCAAATCCTAGAGCACATGTTTTTTTTTTAAAGCTACACTTATTTCTGTTAGTCCCACTGTCGAGCAGCTACAAACAGGCTGGGGTTAATTTACACCTCTCTGCCAGAGGTCATGGAAATTCCTCCTGCCACTGATCCCTGAAACTCAAATTTCCTCCGTGTTTGTGTAGAAAAAGCAGCGCTACTCCACATAGCCATTCAGTGGTGGAATTACAGGATCCTTTGAGATTATCATAACCAAACAAGATAAAATGAGATCATTAGGCAAGTCAAATTTTGCTTTGAGGCAGAGATTATTCAAGGGTGTTCCACTGTCATTGATCTATGCACAAATCCAGTCCTCACCACTGCTGTGTCTGAACACTTTTCCTTCCTCAGTGGATATTATCTTCCTAGCAGCCTTGTGCACAGTAGAAATGTTATTATAACCATTTTAAAAAAAAATAGGAATAATCAATTTGCAAGGTAAAGCAAATACTTGTCAAAGCATCTGTGACTCAGGAGGGAACTGGGCCTGGCTTAGCAGTCATACCTTGCCCAGGAGACTGGCCTTCTTACACAGTTCTCATGGAGCCTTAGGCTTGAGGCATTGAGGACATGGCACACAACATATCCCAAGGGAAACGAAAGGGTAGGAGAGACATCGTTTTTATCACAGGGCTTCAGACTCCAGGTAGCCACTCCCTGCAGCCTCAAAATAAATGTTTGGTGCAACTAATCTCTAATAATATTGCAAAGATACTTTGTAAGAGGACCTATGGCCCAGTGATCTGGGAAAATGGTCAGAGATTACAAGACTATGCAAGAAGTTGGTGATGATGGCAATACAAGCTTAAAACAAATACTTGGAGAATAGGCTTGAACCAGCACGACCTGTTTTCCTCTATTAAGTTTTGCAACTTTAAGACCAGACAGAACCTCAACTCTGAAGACAGCTGTCAGAAAAATGAAGGCTCAATACGGATTTCAGTGAGGCTGTAGCTGAAGCAGGGGTTTTAAAATATTTATAGGACATTCACAATTCACAAGTGATAGGACATTCAACTGATCACATTGTCAAACTCTCTGAAGAGCCATCACAGTGTGCCTTCCACTTTATATATGCGCAGCGGCTGCTTTATGGTAACAGTTAAAGCATGAGGGTACTGAAAATGAAAAAAAAATAAGGGAAGGAGGATTATTTTCTCCCTGCATAAAATAGGTGTATCTACCACAAGTACCTAATAGTACCTTTACTCACATGTTATTTTACTGTCTGCTAAGGCATCACATAACCCAAGCATCCTTTCATCTAGATTTCACCTTCTGAAATCTGGCTTCTGACTGTGATGGAAAGCAGCCAATGAGACAGACTCCAGTCACATGACAGGGCTAGGAAATCCCTGGGAAATGTAGCCTTAGGTCTCAGGCACTGTCATCATCATGCTTTGGGATGGTACTCTTGCAAGTCCCTTGTGTCTGTGCTGAGAGGAGCAGGAAGGTCCCTTGGCCAAAGGGATTGCAGGGCCCCAGCTCTATTGCAGGGAGTTCTGCAAAACCAGGATAAGAGGGTTTCTCTCTCTTAAATGAAAAGCCATATTTGGGGACAACTTCTCTTCACAATTCAGCTCTTTATTGTGCTGGGTTTGGCTGGGACAGAGTTAATTTTCTTTGCAGCAGCTGGTAGGGGGCTGTGGTTTTGGTTTGTGCTGAGAACAGTGCTGATGACACAGGAATGTTTTTATCACTGCTCAGCGGTGTTCTGCTCCTAACCCCACCCCACCCCCCCAGTGACCAAAGGGATATCCCATCCTGTATGACGTCATACTCAGCATATAGAGCTGGGGAAAAAGGAGAAAGGGACATACACACATTCGTAGTGATGGCATTTATTTTTCCAAGTCACTGTTACGCGTGATGGAGCCCTGCTGACCTGGGTGGCTGAGCACCTGCCTGCGATGGGAAGTAGAGAATGAATTCCTGGGTTTGCTCTGCTTGTGTGTGGCTTTGGCTTTACCTGTGAAACTGTCTGTGTCTCAGCCCAGGAGATTTCTCACTTATACTCTTCCAATTCTCTCCCCCAAGCCACTGGGGGCAGGTGAGCAAACAATTCCATGGGGCTTAATTGCTGGCTGGGGTTAAACCATGCCACCTCTGAATTCTTCCATACTCATGAAGCCCAAACCACTCAGATATCCACTCTCTGCACCATACAAGACTTCTCTATATCCCTGGGTTATGAAATCTTTTGTCCTCTTTACCCCATGTCAGCTCACCAGCAAGGCTGGTCCCAGAGCCCTCTACATTGTCAGGGTGGTCCTGTGACATTGCATTTGATAGGCAACTCCATGCTGCTATGCCATGAGCTATATGCTGACATTGGGCCTGGAGAAATACACAATGTACAGCAATAGCTCTCATTATACAGTTGCACTGATCGGTGCAGGTGGGTATCCTTTATGGGTTTCTCATGGACAGGTGGTTTTCACACTTCAATCATTCCCTCACAACGTGCAGATTTCTACTTCAAAGGTTTGGCAGTGTAGAAAAGAGGTTTTTCAAGCTACACAGAGTTCATTTAAGTTAAGAGAGGTTCATCTTACCCAAGTTTGTACTGCTGGAATGGCTTTGCTGCTACAGCGTTCAAAGTTCTGTCTAAAAACCTTTTGGTGAAGCAATATAGCTCTCCTCCCTAAGAGTGACTCCTGTATGTGTATGTCCACAGCCATATATAACGCGACTGTGGCATATATAGGGTTTGTGTGTCTGTGTGTGTGTATATATATATGTATATACATAAGAATGGAACATGGAGATTTGGGCAATCTGCTTCTGAATTCTTTTGAATCACATTTAATACCAAGAACTGTATATGTATGTCAAATTCCAATTTTGCTTTGAGTATGTAATTTCTTTGCCTTTTTTTCCTACTATTCTCCTGTATTGAGTTTGTGAGGATAAGAGGAATTCTTGCCCCTGGCACTGGGTTTGCAAATGAGGGGATTTTACCATTTATGAAAAGCTCTTTTGCACGAAGCATCCCTCAACCAGGGTTCAGCTGAGTCCCAGACCGGCTGGTGCTTCAGCTGTATTCCACTGCAGGGAGGCCAGAGGAGGGATTATGGTTAGTGAGTAAATAATGGACTTTGATACTGTGTCGAGCCATGTAAGAAAGTTATCTGAGCACGCCAGGAGCTTATAAATGAAAAAGCCTCTCATGAACCACTTCAGAGATGTGGGAAGAAGAGACTGGTGAGACTTAATGATTCAAAGAAAACCGATCTGCTAGTTAGGAGATGAATCCTTAGATGACTGACCTAAATCCCAAAGAATGGCAGAAAGACTGAGCTAAGTGCAGTCCTATCATTCCATTTTAAGTCTTTCTGAAGTCCTGTATGTATTACTTAGCAACAGATAATACAAGGAACAATAATAAGATATCCAGAAAAATGTAACAATACATGAAGGAGCTTAGTGTGGACAAGTAACAACTGTAGTTTTCATCTGTTCTGTTTAGTTACACCAATAAAAAATAAATATTCCCACAAAACATTAGAAGTAAAGAGATTCAAAAAAGTGGCCTGGAGCTTTCTATGGGCAGAAATCAGAAAGCCAGCTTAGTTCCAAGTCAGTGAATAAATATATTCATTACCTTACAGAAAGTAAAATAACTTCATATTAGCAGTACAGATATTTGTTTACCATGCCTGTATTGAGATAATTTAATAACAGTGTATTTAGTTGCCTTAGAGTGATTAAGCTAACTTCATTCAAGGTCTAGAATAATAAAAGGCAGATTGGGTTTGTACCAAGATGGTGTTCCTTGGCACCAAACCTGCTTTACATTAGCAGATGGCTTGAAACTTCTCCTGAATCTTAACGTATACCTCTGAACTGAGGTGAGGCAGGGAAGATTTCCTCCCCAATTGGGTTACATGCCTGTTACTGCTCTCCTTCTGTTTTCATTTTAACATATTTTCTTCTGGTTTTTTTACATTTATTTTATCCCTTACTAACCACACAATCACACATTCACATATTCTGTGTGACAGTAAGGCACACAGAGAATCACAGAATGGTCTGGGTTGGAAGGGACCCCAAGGATCATAGAGTTCCAACCCCCTCTGCCACAGGCAGGGCTACCAACCTCCAGGCATGATCTAGACAAGGTTGCCCAGGGCCTCATCCACCCTGGCCTTGAACACCTCCAGAGACAGAACACGCACCACCTCTCTGGGCAGCCTGTTCCAGCACCTCACCACTCTCTCTGTAATATTATGCTAGTGCGTAAACAATCTAATGCTTGGTGAATTCTGCTTCACAGTGATAGGAAGAGCTGACATTGAAGGATCAAAAAGCGATGTCGCTATGAATGTTTGGCCGCCACAAGCCAGTTATCCCTGGGGTAACTTTTCTGACATCTCCTACTTAAAACCCAAAAAGCCAGGAGGATCATGAGGCCCCACTTTCATGGTCTGTATTTGTACTGAACATCAAGATCAAGTGAGCTTTTCCATTCTGCCCGCGGGAGGTTTCCGTCCTCCCTGAGCTCGCCTTAGGAACCTGTGTTACACTTTGACAGGTGTACCTCAGTCAAACTCCCCACCTGCTGCTGTCCCTGGAGCGGGTCACGCTCAACATACACTGCGTCATCTCGGCATTGACTTTTGCTGAGCATTTAAAATTAAAAGTAAAATTATTTGTATTTAGTTAGAGCTCCAGGTCATTGGAAAAAGTTCTTCCTTTGAACCTCACGGTTCCCAAATCACATCAGGAGTCTACACAGCAAATTGCATATGGTATATATACTCTGATAATGCGAAACACGATCAGTTTCTGAGTGTCCTGCACAGGTATTACATCTCTTTGCTGCCATTATGGCACACATCCCCATCAAATGAAATGCTAACCCAAACTATTCTCAGCATTGCACCTCTGGGGAGGAACACACTTAGGCTTTTGGGTGCTGCCGTGCCAGCTCCCAGCTGCGTGATGAGGTTGCAGATCTGCACTGGTGCGGGTACAAGTGAGGCCATGGAGGGTGGCAGTGCTTTGGCCTATGCAAGCCTGGGGGAGCATTTCCTAGTGCATAGCCTGCACAGCCCAAGTTTCTGCAGGCTGGGTCCATCTCCCTCATCTTCCCAGTGCACATCCATCAGGGAGGGCTTCACCCGTCTGCGAGACAGGCAAACACCATTGAAAAACCCTTGAAGAAACTGCTAGTGCTAGAATAGGGGCTGCCTGTTTAAAAACAGACAGGCATAAAAATTGGAGTAGAGGAAAAAGCTGGTTGTGTGCCAGCTGTGTCTTTGCAGTGGTGTGTAAAGATACAGTTTTCTACTCTAGGAGACTAAGCCCATTTGTAGACAGTCACAGGTAAGCTGGCTTTGCAGGGTGCTGGGTGCAGCAGTCGATGTTTGCATCATGCCTCCAACCCTGGGTGAGATTTGCGTCTTTCTGAGGAGCCTAGCCTCAAAGATGAGGGTACCGATGCTGGCCTGTCTCTGAGGGCTGCTCAAGAGTTAACTACTGCTTGTGTTGTCTTGTGAAATTTCTAAATATTGTGGAAGGGCTCAGGAATAGCTTTTGCTGTAGGTAAGCTGAACACACTGTTTTCTCTGGACCACACCACACCAACACTGTTTCTGCTAGGAAAATGATAGCACTTCTCAGTTAAAGCACTGCTGGTGCAAAAAAGAAATAAGAAACTTCCTCCCCCCAGTTTAAGCAGCATCAAGCTAAAATATAAGAGAGTCTGTAAAACAATTAGACATGATACCATCAGAGCTTCATGAAGGCTGGAATTCATTGCAGCAGTTGCTGTTTATCCTCACCGCATAGCACAAAAACTAGAAACTGCATCTCTGAGACTGTTTACCCTCTGCAGATCTTGCCAAATTCAAAGACCATTGGATCCAGGGAATTAGTGATGGAAAACAACCCCAAACATCAGATCATTCAGGCCACCTCCTTACTGATGCAAGGCTGCTCTCCTAAATCAATATTTTAGTGTTTCCTCTAGGTCAGTTGAAAATTTTCATATAATGGCAAAGGGATTTAGCTGCATCCCCTGGGAACTATTCCAGAGCTGAAGAGATGTTATGGGCAGGAAGCTTTGCTTTATATTCAGCACACATTGTTCCATTTAAAATTTCTTTCCTTAAATGTAAATTAAACTCCAACTTGTTATGACAAATATTCTCTCATTTTCCTCATGTTTACATCTTTCATAAATATGTAGACACTTATAAACCCATCTCCACACTTGCCATTAAATCAAAGAATATTATACATATTTTAATGTTCTTTCATACACTAATTGTTCCAATCCTTTGATCACATCCTCTATAAAAGAGTCCTGAAGGAGACAAATAAACTCACAGCAGAAAGCAAAACAAACAGGGGTGAGGCAAATATGATTTCTGGATTTGATATAGTAGGAAAAGAGGCCAAGGGGATCTCTTTGAGATGTTCTTACAGACACTTTTATCACAAATCAGGAGGTAGAGTCCTTTATGCAGTCCTAGCATACAACAGGCTGATGAGAAATAAGGTGAGGACAGGATGAGGGAGGAACACAGACACAGTTTACACACACCTGGAGGGTACTATCAGCAACACACACACACACAGCATCCCCTGCAAGGAAGCCCTGGGCAGAAGGCTGCACCCAGGCCTGTGGCATCCTATGGCATGGAGCAAACTCCTCAGGGAACACCTACGGGTCCCAGAGTGCTCAGTCACAGGGAAGCAGGAGCAGAGTCACTGTCAGGAGCAGTCCCAGAGGTGAAAGAAAGAGCCTGAGAGTTTTTAATAATGACTTAGACAGAGCTTGCTCACTCTGTAAAACCTCCATGAGCTGTGTCTGGCTGCTCAGACATGGTCCTTGGAACAGTACAGTGGTTTTAGAGGGCTTATATGCAAAAACATCACAAATACTATGAGTTTATACAGAGGCATGATTAGAAGCAGAGAGGAGAAATGACTACAGGAGGAGGACTTAAGCACAGAACCTAAGGACTGCCCTGAGGAGTGGGCTGACCCTTGCCTAAAGGACCATGATTCCAGGGTTTTGGTTAGCTTCTGTCATAGCTTCTGCCAGAGTTGTACTAGTATTCAGACGCCACGGTCTAATTGGGGTTGCTGTCCAGAGGAGCTCCATGCACAGGACAGCTAGAGCAAACTGCACAATACCTTTCATGCAACCCCACTGCAATTAAGTCTGTAATCTGCAATGATCAAAATTAATGTGCATGCATACCTAAAATGCAAATTTTGAGACTATCATGAAGCCTTCGGGGGATGGACTGGAAAAACAGAGGCCTTTGTAATATCTACAATTTTCATAAATCAGCTTTTGTGGTATGAAGATGACTAAAGCAATTAGTTACAAACCAAGAAAAGCTAGTTCACATTTAAAAGGCAAAAAGTTGTTGAAAAAGAATCCATAAAGAATTTATGACTCACCACAAATCCTACGATTTGTGGGGGGGACATCCATGTGTCTTTCAAAAAAGCTCTCAACTTCATTTTATTATTTTATTGTTTTTAAAATAAGCTGAATTTATTCTAAGTAACATATGCCATTACTGCTTCATTTTCTGATCAAACAAATGATTCTGGCAGAGCTGACAGGGAACATGACTGAAGCTGAGGGATGGAAGTCTCTGTGTCACATCTCTTTGCAGTACTGCTGTGAAGAACGAAGTGTCAAAAAACTTCAGTCCACCTTAGTGTGGCTTTTCATTGCAGCCATCTATCAGTCTTGATATGCTACAGGAGAGATTGCTCTTCACCAAACCAAAGGCAGTGAGATGGCATGTCCTTCTGCAAGAGGACTTTCTGCCCTATTAATTGCTATATATAGCCTGACACCATAGCAGATGTTGAGAAGAGAAATATACCGTCTACCTCTGTCAATCAATTTACTATTTGAGAGATATTTGGTTCTCAGGAACAGCTCCACACAAGCAATGAAAGCAGGGAAGTGCAGGAAGCAGCCATAAACCTGTTTCATTCATGTGTCCAGTAAGTGCTTGCTTGAAGCTTCTAAGACCGTAGAATCATAGCTGGTTGGGTTGGAAGGGACTTCAAAGCCCATCTAGTCCCACCCCCTGCCATGGGTAGGGACACCCTCCACTAGCCCAAGCTGTCCAAAGTCCCATCCAACCTGGCCCTGAACACTGCCAGGGAGGGGGCAGTCACAGCTTCTCTAGGCAGCCTGTGCCAGGGCCTCACCAACCTCATGGGGAGGAGTTTCTTCTTTACATCTAGTATAAATCCCCCCTCTTTTAGTTTCAAGCCAGTCCCTGATAAAGAGTACCTTTTAAGCACTGGCAGCCTGCTACAAGGTCTCCCTGGAGCTTTTCTTCTTCAGGGCAAACAATCTCAATTCCCTCAGCCTGTCTTCACAGCAGAGGTGCTCCAGCCTTCTAATCACCTTTGTGGCCTCCTCTGAACTTGCTCCAACAGCTCCATGCCTTTCCTGCGCTAAGGACCCCTGAGCTGGACAGAGTACTGTAGGTGGGGTCTCACCAGAGCAGCGTAGACTGACTTTCCAGCAAGGAGTCCAGTCATATTCCCAAAGGGCCAATGAAGTCACCTCTAAAGCCTCCTTGTTTGCAAAGGCTAGGCTTTGTACACGTCCAAATTCTAGATGTGAATACCATCTTGGAGTAAATCAGTGTACCCGCCTCTGAGTCACTGTACCTCATTATTCTCTGAGAACATCTGTGGGATGCAGCTTTACTACACTTAATGCAGCTCAGCTATTCTAATGCATTAGCCCAACAGAGACGTTCAAAACAAATGGGTACTTTGAATGATGGAGAGCTTTCTATAACAAAACCGGCTTTCCCAGGTGGTTGAGACTAACAGTCAACATTTTAAGAAAACCTTTTTTACCCCTTCTCAGTCTCTGAGGTTGAATGAATTAAGCTACATTCTCTCACGTGTGCCCTAGCAGGTCTCCATCCACCCTCCTCATTAAATATGCCCTCTTAGGCTTTCTACCAACACAAGGGTGCCTGCTGGCATCACTCAACTCCAGATGTCCTTTCTTTTGTGTAGAAAATGGAATTTCCTTTTCACTGATGAACACAAATCACAAACTTAAGATTGACCTCAGAAGGATGCAAGAGACCCTCTTCTTCCCCCTTGTAGGTATTAGAGAACAGAGTCAACACACAGAAATACTTTTCCCCCTTGCCTCACACAAGAGTTACTTGAAAGCCACTCGTTATAAAAGGAAATCATTATGGGAGAAAAAATTGCCATAAATACAATTACATGTCTAGAACAAGGACAAAAGGGATCTAGGAGATGCTCTGCTGATGAGATGGAAAGAATTCCCTTCTGTTTATCAGCTTGTAGTAGAACTGCTCAAAATTCACTGGAAACAAAGGAGGTAACCATCTTCCTGACCCATCCTCCATTTTAGGATGTCTTCAGCGTAGTCTGGACACCACCCTGATTTTTGCCAGATTATATGAGGTGTGCACAAAAGTCAGTCATCCTGCCTGAAGACACGAGATGATAATTGCCAGCAGAAAAAACCTCACGTCACAGCACCTCATAAAACACTTAAAAGCAAAGGGAGCAGGTCCTTAGAGTTCAGTAAACTGCAGAGTTCGCATAAGCAAATTCTTTATGAACTGAAAGACTTGCCATTTTGTTTCAGAAAGCATTACTTTTACATGCCTTTTAGACTCACCAAATTTGTGTAATTATGCAAACTTCTGCATTTGCAGAGGCATTCTGAGCTATTAGTGCTGTTTCTCTAATCTGTGCAATTCTTTTGCCAGAAAGACACGGTACCATTAAATCCGTACCCTCTCCAAACGTGGCAATTATCTACCAAACAGATATTCCATGCCACACTTCAAGGATACTTTCACCTTCCCATCCTCCAGTGCTGTTGCTGGGCAGAGGAGGAGAAGTCACCGTTAAACTCTAAGGAGACAGGGTCAAGAGGAGTCCCCTGTACATTGTCAACAATTTCTTTAAAGAGAAAAAAAAGACAAAAAAAAGCAATAAGAAATGATTATTAGTAGGCCTTCAGCGACTATGTTATTTGCCATTAAATTCTGCATATTAGTTTGCATGAGTATAACTTACAAAATTATCAGATCGAATACTCAGTCGAACACCGAGCACATGTAAGATTAACCAGCAGTGGTGTTCCTCAGGTGCCACTTGGACCAGGCTCACGTGCCTACTTGCTTATGTAAAGTATTCCTCGTATCAAAGATGCATGAGCCCTTGGGTAATAAACGCTTGCCCTGCACTTGGAGGAGGCAAGCTTTAACGGAGTTATGTAAGGAAGCCTCTGCAAGAAAGACATTTCTCAATGGAGATTCCAATAAAAGGGAAAGGGCTGCTCTCTGCTCAACGTTTTGTACTGGAGGGGCGACTGATTTCACCACTGGAGGTAGTGGCAAGCTGTCACATCACAGCCCAGCTTCCATAGTCCCACTAGACCCCAGGGACCCAACACTGCTTCAGGTGATGGGGAGGTGGCATGTCCCAAAGCACATCTGCCTTTACGCTGGGATGTTCACGGCACAGGACTTAGCAGCATGACCCATCTATCTTGACAGGCCTTCAAAAGACCATGAAGGTGACAGTCAAGAGCAACTCAAGCCACTGGCAGTCTGTTCACAGGCAGAGAAACGCCTGAATCGTACTAGCAAGGAAATGATTTGTATTATTAAAAATGTGTCAGTTTTCATTTTACATCAGTACTTGGCAGTCTTTTAGATATGGGCAATAAATGGGGTTTTTTTTGCATAAAAAGCTATTTTTGCTGAATGTAAATAAATTACATTTCAGCTTCTCCCCCATTAACAACTTTTGGAAAGACAAGCATGTTCACAGCTTCCCCTCTTTTTCCTGCTTGGATCAGATGTGGCAACCTACATTTTTATGGGGAAGACTAGACCTAAGCTGTATATCCAACAGACCCTTTATTTTAATAACAGCTCATTGTGGCCATGTCAAATGAACCAAAGGCCAAGTACCAGCTTCCAAGTACCACCATGTACTCAGCATCTAATTCTTAACCTACTGAAGGTAATGGAGGCTTGGCAGTGACTTCAAGCAGGACAGGATTTCCCTCCAGAAACCTCAGTTCTCATCATTTAGACTGAAAATGCTAACTAGAAATGCTAGAGTAAATTTTGTATGGTATGCTGTCGCCTCTAACAGTGATTACAGACAGCCATTAGCACAGCATCAGCAACACTGACTTCTGAATAGATGAGGGGTCAACTTCTTAACATGTTCTGCCATGACATGAGGATCACAGGTAAAAAGTGAGGAACCCCAATAAAGTTTTAAATGCACATTTTCATTTGCTTGCTGAATTTTGGCTTTACGTTGCTGAAGTGCTCAAACTGCAGTGTGATATTTTGAGAGTATGGTTTCTGTTGTAAAATTTATTTTGAAACACTGCCCCTGTGCTGAAGAGGTTCTGATGTCATCCTTGGTATGACTGTAACTCAAACTCAAACTCCGTTAATACACAAGCAGCCTCTCCTGTATCTTCATACAAAATAACCTCCAAATGAAAGGACCTTGTTAAAACAGCCAAAATAGTGTGAGGAAGCCCAGGAATTTACAGCCAGGTTGTACATCCCAAGGGTGAGTGAGATGAATACATGGTCCACCAGAAAACCACTCTTAGGTTCCTGATCTGTGGATCTATGGGACAGCTACATTACAATCAACTCCATAAAAAGCCTCACAACACAGTGAGCACCTCACTTCATTTATTTTTTAAACAAGGCGATTCTTTAATTTTGTCTGATGGTGCAGTAAGCAGTTATAGATACGTTCAATTTTGGAAGCGGACTTCACTGAAACTAAAAACCACTGCCAAGAGCTAAATCAGTAACAGGAATAAGGGTTTGCAGGATCGCTGCCTTCAGTTTCAATATTATTTTTTTAGCCACAGGGGTTTGCAAAACCCAAATGGAAAGCAGAAGAGGCATTTGAAAGTAGCATGTGCAATTTCACTCATCCTACATTTTAATCTGAAGTTGCAAGAGGATAGATCTGCAGATGGCTTTACAAAGTCCATCGAAAAATTAAAATCGAGGGATTTAAATCCTGGCTACTGAGATCAGTAAAAATGTGTAAATTCTCTAATCCAGTTTACACTTAGCAGCTTGACCATACCTGAGTCCCTTGCTGACTGTGGGCAACGAACAGTGATCGATCTACCACTTACATAGGTAGTGCATTAAGCAGCTCCCACTTTGAACCAGTACGCCAGATATTCATAGTCAAGTGTAATTAGAAACACTACTGGAGCTATAAAAGGAGCAATACACTGTAATATCAATAACCTACATTTCTATTGATTTGTAGTTTGCTTCATTAATTTCACAACACAAAGGACAGGCCCTGTATAACTAAAGACAGGTTCGAGCAAACCTATCTTTGTAGGGAAGACCTCTGTAGCACTAATTGCTGTGCTCCAGATCATATTAAAATATTTTTTGTGATTATTTGAAATCAATGCAGTGTGCTTTCAGCTGGGCCGCAAAATGCATCACACACACCCCAGCAGTGCTGAGGGGCTTCCCCAAGATCAACATTTGTACATTTTCAGTTGCACAAGCAGAAAGTAATCAGTGATCGATTCACGTTTACATGCAACTGGTTGATGTTCAATAGTTTTCCTAGTACACTTGTCTGAGGACTCTCCAAGTGAGTCCTTCCACCATATCAGAGCCCTGGGCCAGAGCACAAATCACCAGTCTGGAGGGGAGAATGGCTGAGCCTCCCGACTCAGCCCTGGGGAGCCCTTGGAAGGAGGGGACTTGAAGGGGACATGGCCAAACCTTTCCCCAAACGCAAGGACTACAAGCCACGTAAGTCACTGTTGCTCCTTACCTGGGGACAAAGGACTCTGAGGGTTGGGAGTTGGCCCCAGAAGAAGCAGTGGCATTGTGACATGCTGCATCCAAATCCTTCCTTCCTCCTCTTTTCCTCCACCAGCTGATTACAAAGCCATCAAGGGAAGGAGAGGAGGAAGCAAAGGGAGGACCACAGAAACAGAAATCCTGACCCCTCAGTTGCCCTGTGCCAACACAGTAAGCAGTTGCCTCAATCCACTTCCCACCCTTATACCTTGGATTGGTGGGGGGTCTCAGTCACCCTTGTGCCTCTCAGACCCCCATTCCTACCTGCCAACACTAACCAGATCAGCATCAGGCAGGTCCCCATTGCTCATGTTGCAGGAGGGCTGTTCCAGCTCTGACCGGGCAGGCACCCATGGGTGCTGCAGGCTCATTCTCCGCTGTGGGAAGGGAGGAGGTTCTCAGCCAGGGGCCAGAGGCTGCTCAAGCCCTTCTCTGACTGCCTGACTGTGCTGAGGGTCACCTGAAGACTTTCAGATGCCTCCTCCCTCTTTCCCACCCTTCCACAGTTGTCCTTCTCCCATTAGTGCCTAATGCAGAGGATGAGGGGTACCCTTGAAAATGGAAGGCAGGGGAGTGCTAATTGATGGACTTATGTATCCATTAGTCTCCTCTTAAGTGCTACAAGGAGGGAAGGGCAGAAAAGAAGCCACCGAGAAATCTCCTTCGTGCTCCCTTCCTAAATCCATCTTTGCTTGTTAAGATCTTGTGCCATCAGCTTTTACTACAAGCATACACTTTCTTGGGCAGGACAGGCAGAGCCCTTGCAGGTTGCTATGACATGGCATGACCCACAAGTACCCGTCCTGCACACTGCAAGGAAGAAATGGTAGTTTCCAGAAAGGTTTAAAGTTACACCATATTGGTGCCTGAGGGACATGTTATGGAGAGCAAACAGAATATACGAATCCACACTAGCTGGAGCTTGCACTCATACCCTATATTTCAGTAACAAAACTGCAGGTCACTGCCACTTCAGTGAGCATGGAAGCCTTTTTAACCTAACAGTGAAGATTACAAGATTCAATCTACATTCTGTTAACTGGTCTGAACATTTCAGCCTTGTTGCTTTTGGGGCCGGAGGGGTCAGGCTGGAACACTTGAAAATGTTAATGTCTTTTCAAAGCACTTAAATAAGACATTCTTTTTACATTTCAGTCCTATGCATAGTAACACAAGCCATCTAAAATAATATTTATCAAGATAAGTTTTTAAGAAGCAGCGAGACAGAGAAATTGCTCTGCAATCCATGCTTTTATACCAATTTACAGCCTAAAATACAAAAATTACCAAGTAGGAAAGTACAGCTTCCTGATGGAATCAGTGACAGTTCCAGGAGCTGTTCCTAAAGAGAACAAATTGTTTCAGCCCACCACCATAAGTACTTTCCAGAGCAAATTATAGAGATTTTTTAAAAAGGCATATTTACTCCAAACATCCCTTCAAATACTTGGCATGAAAGACCATAACAGGGTTTTATAGCTGTCACAGTCTACTGGGTCAAGAATCCATTAAAAAAAATGGAGCTTAAATACTTACAGGTATGATGGATCACAGTGAGGTGTACTATTGAGTAAATAATATGTGCTCCAAACATTTTCTAAATAAAGTTTTACACAAGAGACTCGGTGGCTTTGAAGTAGCCATTATATACTTTCCTGTCAATTTTCATGTTTTCATGACGACTGCTTTGCTATTTGATTACTAAGAAAACTTGACACAGTGTCCCTTCCATGCTTGGTGTGAGCGCTAACCAAATATCTCTGCATCACTAACAACCATTACTAATGAGCTCTTGAGACAGCTCACTATGGAAGTTAAATATCAGAAACTTCAGACCTCACGATAGTCCACTATGCTCATTAAATATTGTAATCAATGATCTTTATAATGACTGTAGGGAGGGCTGTGGTTTGGGGTTTGTTTTTTTTTTTTTAAAGCGAATTTATTGAGAATTCAGTATAGAAAGATTGATTGCTTATTGTTGCTGTCAGTTTTGATCCTATAATTTATTTTCCTGGGAATTTTCTTTCCCTGTAAATTTGGCTTTCTGTCCTTTATCAGCTGAATGGCCATGTTTTCAGGAGTGTTTAGTTACCAGCCACTTGACCAGAAGGACTGGACACTTGCTGAACACCTCAGAAGATTTAGCTGCTAATGTTTTGGAGACCCACGTGAAACAGGCCAGATAAAGAATTAACTGCAAACAATGAGAGGCTTCCCATGGATGCCAAAAGCCACTGGAGAAACACAAGTGAAGTTTCCCTGCCTTTTGCTGGAGGACACTCCATTTCATGTGAAAAATGACGGGTACTTTTCAAGCAACGCTATCTCTGGATGCATATAGCATTTCAAAAAAATCTTGAAAGCTTCATATTTTAATAAACACTTCCTATATCCATTTCTTATTAATATGTTTTTAAGAGGGGGCTAGATAATTAACAGTGTGAGTCAGATCCTCAAGCAGGCATAAATCATCATAGCTCCATTGGTTTCAATTTATACTGCCGGTGAAAAAGGCTCTCTATACCTTTCTGGAATCACAGAGTGAATTCATCATCCCCAAATAATTAAGGATTTAATTTAATTATCTGTTAATCTCTTCATTTTATGACTGTATTCTGAAGGATGGCAAGAAATACGGAGAGCTATTGCAAGGGATGTTAATGATAAGTACAGCGTAAATCATAATTTTGATATATCCATAAATACCGAGCGAGTTAATGCACAGAGTTAAGTGGAGGAAGGGAGTGTGCGCCATATCATAGACATATAATCCCCTGCATAAATATATTATGGCTTATTATAAATGCATACTCTGCACAATAAAAGGTCTACCCCTTTTGTTTTAATCCCAACCATAAGAGTGCTCTTTGAGATTTCTGACATACGTGCATCCAGAATAGCTCCAAGTAGGAAAAAAAGAAACAGTCGCATTTAAAACTGACATTTGCTTCTGCAGAAATTTAATTTTGAGGTATATTACCCTGAAATATCAGGTACCACAATGATGGAATAGGGACAAATGCTTTAGGGAGAATAGCAGAAAATGCATCAATTAAAGGATGCTTAATAGCCTGCAGTTTAATAGCTTTTACAAATAGGAGGTAAAGGACAAAGTGTTCAGCTGCATAACACAGCTACAGGCAAATAAAATATTTCTATCCAAGCAGGACATTTTGCCTTTCAAAACTAAACCGCTCCCTGAGCCCATTTAAGTATCATGCTTTGACTACAGTAATTATCTCATGTCACTTAATATGATATAATATCTACTTATGCTTAATGGATATGTTTTAATTTCTAAGGAAACTATGCCTGCTTGCACAAATGAAGCTTATATGATGATTAAAACATAATTTTCACTCAGGCAATAACACTTTTCAACAAACACAACCATAAATAGAGACATTACTTCTATTTGAAGGCAGACTTAAAAATGTGGAAATCCTCTGCTACACAATGTCTTGACTGTAAATTGCTGTGTGTTACAGAAACCAACTGTTTCTCAGCACTGATGGAATCTCAAATAAAGCCTACTTTAAAATACTCAAATCGGTATTATGAAGCAGCAAGTTAACAGATTTTTGGATCAGGAAAATACACGTTATTTAACTAATAATGCAAGGTAATTTATGTAAGTAAGTTAGTGAAATTATATCAGAGCCCCATCTTCTCAAAGCATCCACACAAATTTATTTAATGACTGCAAAATTACTTTTAAAATTACTACTACTTTGCGTCATATTTCACAACGGGAAAAACTGACCCCAGACTTCACAGGAAAACCCATAAAACCAGTTTATGAGACATAAGAGATCTCCATTTCACTTGTTGCACCAAATTAACTTCACCTCTTCATCTGTTCAATTTTTCTGTGGCCTTATTCCCAATCTATCAGACATGCAAGTGTTTATAAATATGCCCTTTTATTATTATTTAATTAATGTGACCACCACGCTAGATTCCAGTGCTACGTGGGCTTTTAGCACGTTCCATAGAATTCAGCTCTACAATATACCTCAGCTCTAAAATACAGCCTGAGGGAAAAAGAGGGGGATTTTAGTAATGCTTTTTTTTATATTCATACACCCTTAAATGGCATTTTTAAAGGCCACAGAGGAAATCCATTCGGCTGAGTTTCCTCCAGGGTTTTTACTGTATAAATGTTGTTGTTGTTTCGAATTCTCTAAAACTTTTCTCAAAAGTCAAATCAGCCTGAATGGTTAATGCCTCTAGAAATTCGCAAAGATGCAACTAATCTGCAAAACAATAAGCATACAATCAAACCCTGCAATGAACAGTCTGAGCAAATAATGTGCATGCAGCAGGATGAGCTTGCCCACAAACATCAAAACGATCTGCTTGCAATTTATTTGTTACCATTTCCATCTTTCTAAATAGACCAATGTATATTTTTTCACTCACCCTCCATAATTTTTTTAATCTCTTCACTCTGGACAATTTGGATTTGTTCATCTCTGATGTCTGCAGGTTAAATATGTATCCTATATGGCTGAAAATATACTCTACAACCAGTCGAGTGCCTAAAACAGTAGAGTGATGGATATTCTTGAAAACAGAGGCACGCCCTGGCTTTTAATGCCGCTTCCAATAACCACACAGTTCACAGCTCAGCATAAAGTAACCAATAGCCGAACATGACATTAGAAAAAAAAACCCAAATCCCTCCTTTGAGATCATAGAGGGAGAAGTCTTGATCCATCCAATACTTGATTTAGGTCAGTGAAAAAAAAACCCCACGATGCTATTATGTCAGCTGTCCAACTTTAAGAAGACTTGCGAGCTGACTGTCATGGCACTTTAAAGCACTGTCATGATGAGTCTTTACAAAGGGATTGTTTTAATCCTATATCCAAAAAAAAAAAGAAAAAAAAATAAGCTACTTAAGATGTATGGAAATCACATGATGTTACTGAAATGTCTGCAATGTGCTGCAACAGAATGATGCTGAGAAATACCTTGTTTAGTATTTTCCACTTTATTTTCGTGGTTTCCTAAGGATGTGAGGTTTACATGATGGTGTGAGTGGGCATTCCTGTCATTCCTCAAAAAAGATTTTTAACCCTTTGTCCCTTTATATATATATAAATTAATATAAAATTACCAAAGATTTTAATTTTTAAGTTTTCTAAAATCAATGAATGACTCTGGAAATGGTACTGATTCTTATTCTAAGAGAAAGGCAACAGTAACCAAATCTCCCCAAGAGGGAGATCCCATGGGAAGTCCTGGCCATGGAAAAAAATTTATCACAATTCATGTTATCCTGCTCACAAGTTGCTGTAAGAGAAAAGAGCCGTTTGGTTTTACTACTCAGACATTCAAATGCTCCCTTTTTAGAACTGCAGGAAATGGAAAAGAAAGCAGTGTGTGAAATATACCTCTCTGATAAAACATAAAAAGGCTCCCCCATATTTCAAGTTCATTTCTGGAATGAGCAAACAAGTTTGCCTGACAAACACTGTGATTTATTATGGGCAGCTGAGACTTCAAAACTGATCTCCTCTGGTGCTGTGGTATGCAATGAGCCATCTCTATGGACGTGACTATGTAGAGGACACCCTTTTTAGCCATCAGCTCTAACCAAAAACCTGCTAGTGTAACAACCCGGGTGGCTGGAAGGCAGTCATTCAGGAGAGGTACATTAAAAGGGTTTGCTTCGAATATCTGGCATCCTGGCAGTCTCCACAAGAATAAGAGAGTGATCACCACTTTATCATGTGAACGATACTGGTTCCTTTGTCACTTTGTGCTTCCCTAGCTCTTTATCTTGGTGTTATGACATCACAGAAAACTTCTTGTCCCATCTTAAAATACTGTGCAGTGTGCACTTGATCAGATTACACTGCATGTAAGGCCACATTTGATACTTCTGGTCAATAATGACTGACACAGCCCTTGTGAAACTTGCCCTCTTTCTCTGCAAGGAAAGGTCTACACAGAAGTGCTGCAGGTCTGAAACTGCAAATTTCTACTTGTGCAATGTGCCACTACTTACACAGTATAGCAAAATCCTTACATGCATTGATCAGTAATTCAGGACTTGATCCATACTTTCTAATGGTCATGAGATGTTTCAATAAATGTAAAGCTCCATTTCAAACACAAACCCCAAGTTTAGTTGACACTGTGAGCAGTGACTTACTATTTTCAGAAGTGACAGACTTATCCTAGATATCTATTTGATTGTTTTATTCCCAGATTTGATGTAGGAGTCCTAATGTTCCATTAGAAGCATTCCCTTTTCTTTTAATGGCAATAGAATCTGACCTTTGTTTAACGAAGAATAAAAGTGACTCATGTCTTGCTTTTCTCTAAAAGGACCATCTAGATCTCATTTGATTTTCTGTAAGCACTTCATCCCCCCCTTAGTAATCAGCTTTTCAATTATTTAATAACAGTATTCCAAGTTTTCATTTTTCAGACTTAACTTTCAGTCATTTTGACAATAGGCTCTTAATTTGCCTAACACTGAAAAGACAGATAAGAATATTTCAAATTCCTTTGTGTTTATTGTTAGCAAGATTAGTTCACAACTAGTCAGATGCAAGAGAATGTCTAGAAACTCTTCTTGATGTTATGCAGAATTATGAGGCACTGAGAACTTGTGGTTAAGCTAAATGCAGCCAAGTGCTGTTCTGGGAGCAAATGCACTGACCAGATGTGAAGTTAAGGTGGAGTCATAGAATCATAGGGTGTGTTAGGTTGGAAGGGACCCTTAGAGGCCACCTAGTCCAACCCCCCTGAAGTAAGCAGGGACATCTTCACTAGATCAGGTTTCTCAGAGCCCCATCAAGCCTGACCTTGAATAGCTCCAGGGATGGGTCCTCCACTACCTCTCTGGACAACCTGTGCCAGTGCTACCACCCTCATACTGAAGAACTTTTTCCTAATACCCAACCTAAATCTCCCCTTTTAGTGTTTAAAACCATTACCCCTCATCCTACTGCTCCATGCCCTCATGAACAGTTCTTCCCCAGCTTTCTTATAGGCACCGTTCAGGTACTGGCAGGCCTCTATAAGGTCCCACCAGAGCCTTCTCTTCTCCAGGCTGAACAAGCCCAACTCTCCCAGCCTGTCTTCACAGGAGAGGTGCTCCAGCCCTTTGATCACTTCTGTGTGCCTCCTCTGGATGTGCTCCAACAGGTCCATGTCCTTGTGTTGAATCATATGACTTTGGCCTCTGACCAAGAGAGGAGTGATAGTTTCATGCTAACACCTGCCTGGACAGAGGGTCACCATCTTACTGTTGTTCTCCTCTTCCTTACTTTTGCTTTTGTACCACTAGACATCTACACCTGAAGATGTATCTTCCTAGACTCCAGTGATACCCAAAATTCCTTGAACTGGTTCCTCTAAGCACCAGAAAAATCTGCATATTTCTTTGTCTTCAAGAGATGGACATGAACTTCTCATCCTACATGTAATATAGGACCGTCCTTTCCCTTGGTGTGATCAGGCCCTATAAATAACACTGCATGTCCAGGTCAAGGTCAAGCTTGACAAACATGACTCTACCGTGTGGTTTGCTTCTCTGTGATTTGAATGTTATGGTTAGAAGCCAAGAAAAATGTTTCTTCTGAAGTAAACCCAGTTCAGAATCATTCAAAATGCTCTCCCAATTTATGGGCTTTTGACATTGTAATCTACTGAAAAGCTTCCAGCACATTTTTACCATCGTTTCAGTATAAAATCCTAATTATGAAATAAAGTGGTGTATTTCACTCACTACACTCCTTACACAGAAAGGCACACTTTGGGAAAACAGCTTCTCCCTAGACTTAAAAATTCTGAGGCCCACAAATGTCAAAGCACAGGCATTTTCAAGGTCACTCTACCAAAGTGAGGGAGCTGGAGGACGTCGGAGTAGAGCCCATCTATTAATGACCAAATGACTCTCTCATGTGCCCCAACTCCTTTCCATAAATGCTGACCTCAGAATAAAGCTCCTTAGAGCAAGCATAAGGTGCCTGTCTGAATCCTGTCCTCTCTTCATTAAACTGTAGAACTCCTACCTGGACAGTGCTTTGTGAGAAACAGTCAGATGAAGAATGGGTACAAAAATCTCATGTCTACGTTTTGTTAAAAAAAAAAAAGCAACAGAACACTTCGGACATGAAAACTGTAACATTCTCCTCAAGTTCTTACAGCTCATTCTTCAATATTAATTTGGCTGCCTTGGTGGGTGTCATCCTACCAGTAACTGCTGCTGTGGGTTTTGCTGCTTTGCTTCCAGTAAGGTGAGATGCTTTTACCCAGTAATTTAGTTAAACATAATGGAGTGAAACCATCCCAGAATATTTACGGCAAGCTCAAAATCTCACCTCAGCTGCATTTACTGAGAGCAGTAGGGCTGTATGTGTGTTCCTGTAATCAGGTTCCCATAGCACATCTCAAATTAACAGAAGAGGAAGGAGATTTGATTGTACTAATCAATCACAGGATTATAAACCACCGGTGTTGGAAAGCAGTAGAAGAGAAATCTGCAATGGAAGGAGTTATTGAGAAAGTCTTTTCTGTGCAGTAAAGACTGAGAAACAGCAGGAAATCACAGAGTACTGCTGACACCTCATTTGGGTAGTGAGCAAAACATTGGTCACACATTCAAGAGAAATGAAAGCAAACCTAGAACAGATGCAAATAATGGTTGACAGATGATCAGGGCATTGGAGAACCTGTTCTATGAGAGAAACTACAGGAACCTAATTAAAGTAAGGCTAAGAGAGGATATGACTGCTGTCTATAAATACACTGGAGAAGGAAGGGGAAATGGGGAAAAGCTATTTAGACCCAAGGTCAACACCAACATAGGACAGATGTATATAGACAAGAAGGGACACATGTAAGCTAAAAACTGTAAGGAGGCTTGTGACCACCTTACTCTAGAGTACCTTCCTAGTAAGAACAGGAAGAAAAAAGTATTACACAATTCTAAGATCGTAATCAAGTAGTTTATGAGCAGGACAGGATGATAGAGTGCCTGCAATATGAGGGGAGCAAACTACCCCAAAAAGCTACTCCTTTGTGTAGCTGGCAAAACCGAAGTGGAGGCAGATGATTCAGGGGAGCTTTTCTAATGTAGCAAGTCACAAAACAGTGGTAAAAAAATGACCAAAATAATTATTTCTACCAAAGGTAGAAATGTGGGGAGGAATTCTGCTGGCAAAGTGAATGCCAAGGTACAACTGGACCTTCTCTGATCAGGTGAAGGATACACAAAAGTCTTATTTCAAGCAAACTTGTGACCTCCCATGCTGTACTCTCACCTGATGGAGATGTATCCTTGTGACAGTGGTCTCGGGAGAGAGTATGGCACGCATTATTGTATGCTGGATCTGATGCTCAGTTGCACTATGAGCAGCAGCTATGATGCTCTCCTGGTGAGCCTATGCTGCCCCATGAAGTAAGTGGTCTTAGGACTACTCTAATTTTTGCCGTTTACTTATGAAAACCCACAAGTTCATACGGCAGCAGAGCATCACCTGCACATCAGATCCTGATCTGATCATACTCCTCCATTGGGAATCAGTCACAGCAGTCAAGTTCCAATTCAGGGCCGCACAATTTCAGGAACATACATAAGATAGCATAGCTGAAACCTTAGATTCCTCCAGAATCAGACCTCTTCTTGCATGCAAATTAGATGCACATGGTGCATTCATGCTGCAAATCACATCTGTGTGAATCTTTCCTTTTAAAGCTAATTCAGCTCATATTTCAGCTGGTTGGCTCCCAAGCTGAAGGCATGGTACCCTCTTGTTTCACAGATGTGACAACACTTAAACTTTGTCCATTATCAAGTCCAAATGTGTCCTTGTTAGTCTAGTGTTTATCATTATATAGCCTCAAGTTGGAGCATAGGAAGTTCCGCACCAATCCGCAGAACTTTTTCACAGTGAGGGTGACAGAGCCCTGGGACAGGCTGCCCAGGGGGGTTGTGGAGTCTCCTTCTCTGGAGATATTCAAGACCCACCTGGATGCCTATCTGTGCGATATGTCCTAAGGAACCTGCTTTGGCAGGGGGGTTGGACTCGATGATCTCCTGAGGTCCCTTCCAACCCCTACAACTCTGTGATTCTGTGATTCCGTGATTCCGTGGTTATATGAACACTCTTATCGTAGCAGCCTTCATCAGCCTTTAAATCTTTTCCTGGATTCCTGACTGAACAGGGAAGAGCAGCTACTTAGTGGTTTGAACATACCCCATCATTCTTACTGGAGCAATCGGGGGGACAACATGGTTTGTTTACCAGCGAGTAGAACCAGTCTGCACAAAACCATGGTGACACCTAAAACAGGAGATGCTGAATATTCTGACAAGCAAAGTAAACTTAATAAAACCCCAACCAACAACAACAACAGAAAGCTGCAAAGCGGAAAGGAAGGCAATCTGCAGTCCTGTTTGCTGATGAAGTCCTTGTGAGTGAGGGGAGCAGAATCACACACTGTCTCCCATCAGAAGTCATAAACTGACTCTGGGTGCGGTACCTAAAGGCACATGCCAAACCAATGAACAGGGAAAGTGAGAAGCTGAAACCATGGAGAAGACCAGAAAATCATATAGTGTATGATTGCAGCAAGAGCAGCATCAGCCAGAAGTAAAAGCAAGGGACCTGAAACACTTAACCCTCCATCAGGCATCAGGAACGTTCTGTAATAGCTGAGCCTTGGAGATGCATTGGTGTAGTTCAGCACTGTGACGAAAACGAGTGCAAACACCCAATGCTACAGTGACAGGTAGATGCTGTGCCCAGCTCTCTTCCCAGAGGGAGTTGTGGCTCATATCCAGAGTCCTGGAGAGAAAATGTTCACACCTAAGCCTTTGCCCTCTTTTCAGCCTGAGCTACTCAATGTTGTCCCCAAAGATCACAGAAGCTTTTGGCAACAACCCAGAAAACTGAAGTGCTCCATTCTTCTCTTGCCACCAAGACTGGCTGTACTCAAGTTTGCCAAGCTCACCTGTAGCAGTGAGATAGGTCACCCGAAAACTCTTCTACACAGACTAATGAACAACATGCCCATTGCCTACTCCACATCTCCCCATCAGATGGTACCAAAGGTAGATGAACATAAAAACTCCTGTTCACTTCAATAACATTCACAGACCAAATCAGGAGATGCTTTTAATGACACTACTACCTTATAAGTGAAGCACACTGCAGTATGCGGCCCCCCTTGGTTGTGTCAATGCAACTGCTTGTGGGGTCACGCTGTGAGATGGATCAGAAGATTCATCTTCTTTTACCAGGTTATTTCCAAGGCAAGTCAGTCCACTTATCAGCACATTGATCTGGCTCCCAGCACGGCTGTGCAAGCAGTTATGTTGGCAAGCTGAAGACAAGCAGGTCCCTTCGCTGGCTTTACCTTCCAGCCCCTCATGCTGGGAGTTGCATTGAACTTCTGAACCTGCCCCCTCATCCTTGGAAACACCAACCCTTGCAGGGTGAGAACCAGCCATTTACAGGAAAATAAGCACTGTGAAGAGGCCACACTACAGCACTGTGAAGGTACTGAGGGTCATTAGCAGGAGGAGATAATGTATATTTAATGGTCTCTAATATTTGCATATATATTAACTCCAGTGAATACTTCAGCCATATCCACTCACTGTGCTTGAGAAATATGAGAAGAAAAAGACAGTCCATCCTCTACATGAGTGTGCACGCTTGCAGGCATGGGGCCTCTGCAAAAAGTTGCTTAGTTATTCAAAGCCACACTCAGTGGCTGATTTCCAGTCTGCAGGAGATGTGGGAGAGAAGCCTTGAAAGCAGCATGTGCTCTGGGTGGAACAAAACACTCTGAGACAGCCTGGCATCACCACTGTCTGTCAGTGCCTCATTTGTTATAGATTTTATACTTTTTGCAAGTCGTGTCTTCATCAAACTCAGCTACACAGATTGCAGGGATCCAGCATGAGTCCTTCCTTCCCCGTATTGCGTGTGTTGTGTCTCAGTATACACAAAAGCTGTTGGACACAGCAGGTTAGAGAAGAAAAAGCACCAACTTTCTCACGTCTCCACCAGCGTGTTTAGCCCATAGTATCCAAGATACCCAATGCCTTTGTGAAATTTGGTCCCAAGAGGCTAAGCTTCTGAATATTTAAGGTACATACAGTCAGTAATTAACCAACGGTTTTGGTTGGTTTTCTAAATCAGCCACCTCAAAACTTCCATTGTCACCCATGCAGCAGTTTTACAGCAACAGCTACTCCTGATTTGTGCCACTGGGTTCACTGGGGAGGAAGTCCTTCACCAGCAGCACCAGTGTTATGAGACATTCTGTTGCATTTCAGAGCCCAATGCCTCGAACATCTGTACTGCAGAAAGCACTGGGAGCAGCAACAGAGCACTGTAGTGCACTGTCCAATTTGAGATACAGTTGGGTGAACCGCTTGGTAGCAAGAAGGCTAAGAGTGTAAGTAGGAGAGAAGTGGCTAAGACAGAAGCACAGAAAAGCACAAAAGTTAGTGTGAACCTCAACTGACATGGAAATGTATTAAGAGTACATTATTATAGATTGTCATAGAATCATAGAATCATTTTAGCTGGAAAGGACCTTTAAGATTCATTGAGTCCAACCATTACCATAGCGCTGCCAAGTCCACCCCTAAACCACATCCCTGCACCACATCTGCACATCTTTTAAATCCCTCCAGGGATGGTGACTCCACCATTTCTCTGGGCAGCCCGTTCCAATGCATGACAACCCTTTCAGTGAAGATATGTTTCCTAATATCTAATCTAAACCTTGCCTGGTAGAACTTGTGGCCATTTCCTCTTGTCCTATCACATGTGACTTGGAAGAGACCAATGTCCACCTGGCTACAATGTCCTTTCAGGTAGCTATAGAGAGTGATCAGGTTTCACCTCAGCCTCCTTTTCTCCAGTCTAAACAACCCCAGTTCCCTCAGCTGCTCCTCATCAGACATGTGCTCCAGACCCTGCACAGGCTTCATTGCCCTTCTTTGGACATGCCCCAGCACCTCAATATCCTTCTTGTAGTGGGAGACCAAAAACTGAACATGGCACCTGAGGTGTGGCCTCAGCAGTGCCGAACTGTTGAATATGTCTAGACAAGAAATCTGCCAGAAGATACACTTGTCTGAGCTACCAGATCTCTCTGTGCATCTCAGCTTTCCAGGTACCCAGCAGCTGGGGCTGCCCAGATGAGCAGTAATTTTAAGGACAAGAGGCTCCAGGACTGTCCTCCGCTGAATGTAATTTGACTGAGCTGAGAAACTCAGGCACTGTATACGTGTTCAACAAACTGCAGTGAATTACATTCCACCTTGTAAAAAAGTCCTCATTGTTTGAAATAAAACAAAAACCCCAACCTTACAAAGTAGGAGCAGAGAGTTAAGCCATTCCTGCTGGATATTTGTCCAAACCTAGTTTAGAAATTTCCACCAATGCAGACCTGACAACCTTTGTAGGCAATCTATCCCAACCTTTACAGCTAGAAAGCTAATTTTTCAGGCCTGTTACTCTATGCCATGCCTGCACAAGACCTAGGGGTAGTTTTCTCCTCTTTGCAATTACTCGTTAGACACATAAAAACTCTCACTGTCTGTCCTTTTGAGGGAAGGCATTAGCCAATGTAATGCTGCTTTTACAGTTTACAAATTCATTTTCCATCTACACTGTAATATTCATTCTCATAATAGTATAATTTTTTATAAAGAATTCCCTTATTAGATAAAGACTTCTACACAGTATTTAATGGTGTCTTGTTCTTTGGGAAAGTGTGCTTTTTCTTTCTATGTTAAGTAGGTCTCCGGCTTTGATTGGTGATACAGTAATGTGCCTTGCAGTTTTCTACTTCTGTTTATATATACTGCCTAGACCAAGATGGTATGGAACAGTAAAGAGCTTCCAGCCCTTGTATTATTTCCATTATTGTGCTTAGCCACCTAAAGTCAATTTGTCCCCCATCATGGGAGACAAAGATTTATAAATTGAAAGATCAAAATAGACTTAAAGAAAATACACATAAAGTTAGTTTCTACCCCTAAGAATATAATATGTGTTTTAGAGAACCCAGTAACTGAATTCTAAAACCCACAGAAACAAAAAGCTATTAGGACAAACATAGACGTAGTGACTTTGGAATCCACCAGACTTGAAGAAGGTAGGTAACTGTACATCTAGCAGCTGTGCAACCACCCTTCAGGGTTCTTCCACCTCCTTTAAAGGATAAACTCTACAGGGGAAATAGAAGCCAAGTCACTCTCTCTGTTCAGACAGATTTTTCATGTTAAATCTCCACCAAGGTGACCAATTAATGTTAATCCAGAGGGCATTTTGTATGATCAACCATTAGTGATGCAATCAACCCATTTCATGGCCATCTACTGCTAGCACATTTTGAACATTATGAAGACGGATCATTTTGAGCTATTAGTTGAAAGTAAAAAGCTCCTTATCCCACTCCCATAATCATCTAGACTCCATTCAATGTAATTACTGCCCAGGTGATAAGGGACACTAAGGATGGGGACAGACTCAAATATGTCCCCAAGTGCCTTAACTGTTTTGGATCTTAATTCTTTAAACATCCTTATCATTCTAAAAACATTAGCTTTGCCACTGAAGGTGGGACTCATTTGGTAAAACACAGACATCTGCCCTGTAGAGGTTTCCATCTGAGCTAACCTGGACTCCTTCTGCAGTCAGTGGAGGCACTGTGTCCTGTCACTGACGTAGACATCTAAATGGGTCATAAGCATCACGACCTGGAAGTGCTGGTATTGCACTTTGATCATAAAGGGAGCCTAGGGTGACTAGATCAGATGGAAATGTCTTCGCCTGATTAAAGCTAATTCTGCCCCATGAGCATCCTGAGCAGCTTTTCACCTCTGCAAAGTCCATTGTGCTGCGACCCCAATGCATTTCCTGCACTCAGAGAACATCTGGATGCCCGCAGTACGTGAGGTCAGGAGGAATGATAACAGCACATGGGGCTGGATATCACAGATACTGATCTCCCCAGAGGGGAATGCATTTCTTTGCTCTATTTACTAGAAAAGCAGAAACACTGGCAGGCTTCTTCTGCCACTAGACTTGCCAGCAGCTGCCCAATGACCACGTTAGTGGTTGGTTAGGGCACTTATAGCACTCTCTAAATGTTTAATATTTTATTCCTCACTTGAAGCATCTGGTGTAAGTCACTTCTGGAAACAGAACGCTGGACCAGATGGACCATTAGTCTGTGACATTCTGATCTGGTAATTCTTATGTTAATTTTTACAATTTAAATGGGCATTGGCCATGGACCCCAATCTGAGTCCATTTTATTACAGGAAAAGGACATCTCTCCTCCCTCCTCCCTTTTTATTGAGAAACATGTTCTTTGGGTTTTTTAAAATGGAGATCTACCCAGCACAGGACCTAGAGAGAAGGAAGGGGCACCGCAAATTTCAGGAGTCAAGAGCTGGGCTTCCACTGCTACTTCAGGTGCACAAAGAAAAGGGGAATGTTTTTCACTCTTCTTATCTACAGATTCAGTAGATGTTATTAAACTTTTTACAAGCTGCACGATATGTACCAGAAAATGCAGTGTTTAGCAGCATTGCAGTCAGCATCGGACAGATGCCTGAAGGTTCCCTCATGAACCCCAGTTGTGCTGTCTGGTACTTAGGGGGATACAGAAAAAAACCCGACTGCGACAGGCAGTAAGGCCACATTTTTAGAAATGATCTGTAACATTGAGCATATCAGAGTCCAAAAGGTCCAGCACAAGTGATCATAAAGTGAACCAATTTTCACTGTGTTTATGAATATCAGACATTTCCCATGTTGTGCTTAAGGATAAAGGCATCCCAAAATATCAGGCATCATTGAAACCCCACTGTGCAATACCAATGTCTGCCCTACGCTGCAGAAACACAGTTGGAAGGTTGGGCTGTGCCCCCACTTAAGGGCAGTTTGCTTGATCAAGGTCAGCTATATATAATACCGACAATTTTATAGGCACATGATTTTGTCTAATTAAACCTCCAGCTCCTACCTAGGTGCATCCCCCTTATGTTGTTTTTGCTTATACATCCTTATGATGCCAAGCTGTGAAAAATTCTATGGGTTTTGTAAACTTGCCATTGTTCTGCTCTTACATTAACATCTTAATTCCAAACAATGTAGAACAAAAATTCATGGAAAGAAAATGTCATGACAGAAGTATTGTAGATAGATGTGGGTCCTTGCAGGCATTTTAGAGATTAGCAGTGCAACACATTATTAGTTCATCTAAATATCTGGATCTGGCTAAAGAAACTAATCATATAAAACTGAATCATTAGCCTTTGGCAAACTGCCTCAGTTTCTGTTAGAACAGGCTGGTACACACCGAGAAAATGAATGAGTTTTCTTTTTTTAAATTTTAAATAACACAGGAAAGTAGATAATTTTTCCCTGTTAATTTTTAGAAACTGAATACGGTCTGAAAACACCCAGTAGAAAGAGGTTTATTGTTTTCCAGCTGAGTCCATGAAGGATTCCTTGTTGCTGTATGGCCTCTTAAAATAAATACTGTGATTGCACTGAAAGGTTGATAGGAAAATTCATATGTAATTTTTTGGCTGGTTTTTGTTCCTGTAAGTTACAGTGATGAAATGTCCAAGTGGTGACTGCCAATGAGTTTCCCAGGCCTGCACCAGCAGTGACATATTCACCACTGATTAAATGGAGTTTGCCATATGAACTTACTCTGGGGTGGGTTTGTATCAATAAAGCATCACATTGAGAGGACACAATGCTGCATCACTACCAGTGACATAAGACATGCAGCCTGCTTTCCCATTTGATGCTGCAGAGGTACAGCAGAGCACTCTGGAGCAACCAGAGGCAACTACCACCCTCATACCTGACACCTGGAGCCCAGAGAAGCCAAGCTTTAGGGGCAAAAAGGTCCTGGCATGTCTGTACACCTGACCGAAGAGGGGCCCATTGCTCAAAATGCTCAGACAGAGCATATTATCTTGCCAAAATGCCTGTTTTTCAGCTCACCCCTCACATCTGTGTGGCCTCTCTTCCAGAACAAGCATCTGCCAGAATTGTTTTTCTGCTTTGCAATAGCAACCGGTTGGACTAAACCCAGTCTTGTGAGAGTGCATCTGCACGGGCAGTTCTGAGCAGTGAAACAGCATCCAAGAGACTGTTTATCTCAGAAATGTCACTTTGAGAATTTTTTGTGTTAACTGCATAGCCAAGCAGCTGATTTGCAGTGAATCGAATATTTTGACTGCATTTTTTTTCCCCACAAAGAATTAAAGTAGCATAAAATAAAGGTCTGGACTGATGCAGTTCTTATAGCAAGTTTACAGTCTCCACAGCAAACGCCCAAATCAGCTATTCCAGCCATGGAAGTGACTGGGGATGGGGAAAGGGGCAGAGAATGCACAAGCACACACAGACAGAGCCTGTATTTGGCAAAAAGAAACATCATATTGAAGGGTATAGAAAATTCAGTTCCAGGACTTTCTGAAAAATATGGCATAAAGTTTCTGGTTGCCCTGTCATGCCATCCCGTACCTCCCCAAAACCACCTCTGCAGCAGCAGCAAATTGCCAGTGCACATGGAGGGACAAGGAGGGCATCGATGCAGGGATGCTGTGTTACTCTGCCTGAGGGCAGGAGCTAACCTGCCAGAGGTGCTGCTCCTAGGACCACAAATGCCCAGGTTGGGATGTGCAGGGTACCCCTTGGAGGCATGGGACTGTAGACCGTACAGCTGCCTCTACCTGAGCCCTCCAACGGAGTGAGGAGAGAGAGGAGACTGAGAAAGAAGGAATTTATGAGGAGGGATAGGAAGGCAAGCCTGGAGCTGAATGATATGGGATAAGAGCAAGCCTCTTAGAGCACATCTGAGGAGATTGAAGGCCAGGGAAGAAAGAAATAGAGAATCTCAAGGAAACAGTTATAAAGCAGCCTGGTGGGGAGGATACGAATAAGTGAAGGTTATGGGAGGGGGAGGTTGCTGAAAGGCAAAGAGAGGTGCCAAGAGGAAAGATACCCAGTCCTGACAAAGTGAGGGCAGGCAGAAGAAATGTTGCTATCTGGGACAGAGTAGCTCCAGAAATAGAACATAATCTTCTCCCCTATTTAGAGGAGGAAATGGTGATTCCTATCTATAGACGTGTTTTAACAACTTCCACATTTTTTTCCGTTCCCCACTCCCCCCGCTGCCTCCATCAAAACCTTCAACAGTTCGAAGTGACACTAAGCAAGTTCAAGACTATGGAAAAATTATCATTTGTGTGTGTTTAGGCTAATGCACATTCCTAACACTGCCTTCACCTGCACGTTGGGGCCAACATTTCTGCAGGATGAGAGCTACTTCTTCTGACCTGAAGTGCATGAGAAGGTCACACTGAAGTTTCAAGGATCAATCCATTAGTTAGGAAAGTCTGTTTTGGAAGAGTTCTGGCTGTTTTGCCAAGACAAATGATTTTTCGGAGCTGATTTCTGAAAGGAATAAGGCTTTGAGAAAATCATTAATTCCACCCTGAATACAATGAACAATAAGGGGAGCAAAGAGAAAGCAACATCCTGCTGAGGTCTCTGAAAGGGCGTAGATTTCTTTTTACTCAAAAGATAATATCAGAAGCATTACTGGGCAATTTTTACCACTTTTGTTGATTTTTACAAGTGTCAAAAGATGGATGCAATCTATTCAGTACATAAGTGGAATGATTAAAAAAAGCTTCCATGTTGGATCTCTTGGCCAGTGGGTTTCTTTGAAGCTGCCACTCTTCTGCTACCACTGGAATTTTGTGAGCTAGTAGAAAATTTGGGATTCTCTTGTCTGTCTGTCAGGGATAAAGTTGAAGTGGTATTAGGAATCTATGCAACTTGCAGTGAGAAAGAGGATTCTAAGAGAGATCAGTTTTGTGAGTGGAAACTATATCCTACGCTGCTCTCCCCCTGTAAGTGATAAGTTTGGGTAGGGCTCAAGAGACCGTGCAACATATAAACTCTATTTAAACTCCAAATTTATTATGCATGCAAACCCCTCAGCAAATATCAGCTGAAGCAGGATTCAAGGTAAGTTCTGATGCCTAATATAGGAAATTGGGCATGGGCTTCTCCAAAGAGCTTTCCTACCTGTGGGGAGTCTCACCTGCACAGCACTTGATACCTGGATGTAACGTCAAGATAGCAGCATTAGCCAGATAAGCTTGAGTAACTCCCTATCTAGAAGGGTTCGATACCAGAAATTCGCAGGGAGATGAGATACAGCCACTTGCCTCCTAGCGATGTGGTCTTACGAAGCCTGGAGATGGGGTGTTGCAATCTGCCAAGCTCAGTGGTGGGAGGCAATGCAAGGCCTAGATTTGAAAAATGTGGCATCAGAATTTCTTGATCTGGCTGCATCTGTCAGACCCCAATGAGGACCATCTCGGCAGCCATCACAGCTGAAGCGTGTTTTCCATCCATTGAGAAGGACATAAAAGGCTTGTTGCTACAATGGTCTGATAAACAAAAAAACCTGTCTTGAAAATATGGACAGTCAGGAGGAAAATCAAGCCAAAAAAACCGCATTTCTTCAGAAGCACAATGCTAATAGAATACTTCCAGTGAAATTAGAAGACGGGAAAATATGACAGGGCAGCAAAGCTTGATAAGCTGATATTAATGGCCCTGCCTCTTGTAATGATCAGAGAGGGAACTATCTAGACCAGGAGACTTATTAAGTCTTTGAGTATAAGCAATATTTCCTTGCGAGAGCGAGAGGTTCCATTAAATAATCTGAATGAGTTTTTGAAAGTTTGGGCAAGGTAGCTTATCTAAGGGAGAGACTGACTCTGAAATGAGCCTCCAGGCCCCAGTGGAATCTGCTCAGCTAAAAGGTAGCAAATTCCATCAAAATCGTAGTATTATCATTAATGATGTTACTTTCTGAATCCTGGAGGATGGGGGATAGCCCTTGGCTCAGGAGGACCAGTGGTGAGATTAGCTGAGAAATTACTGTGTCTGCCAGAACAGTCAAACTTCTAAAAATAACGCTCAATGTTTTATTCATACGGGTAAATTACTTAATTTCAAGTCCCTTCATGGAGTTCAGCTCCCAGCAAGGCTGGGATTTGCCTTCTGCCATTCAAATGACTGTTGTCTTCACTCACTTGTGCATGTCTCAAGAAGAAACGAGTGAGAAGTTGGTGCTGCAGGGAAACTGAGGCACAAGGGAGAGCAGAGGAATGATAGCAGAGGGTGCAGAATTCAGTATCCTTTGAACCCTGATGCTTTGAGCACACTTTTTTTCTCTAAAACCAGGGTGGGTTTTTTTTCAAAGTTTGATGATTTATTCTTTTTCTTTCCCCCTGAGGTTCAGACATTGATTTCCTGTGCAAAATTGACGCATGAGTTAGATACATTTAGTAAGTGATTTTTAAAATCTGCTTTCGGAGTTATATACACACATGCCATGTCAATCTCTGTACATATACCCACTGGCCCCACACAGTCAGTTACTTACATATATTTTACTTGACCTCCCAAAAAAGCCAAATGCTGTAACATCCGTTAGCAGCATGACAGATTGTTGCCAATTCCTGATAATCCTTTAAATTTTGGTCTGAGGAAAGAGTGTGAGAGCTCATTACCCATGGCAGACTATCATCTACTGCTTATACACCTTAAATATCAGCTATAATCCCCATTTTTATTTCCCCCCTTGTAGTGCAGCCTTTACAGACCCTTTCCAATATTGCTCATTAGAGTTGGAGAGGCAAAAGACACTGGGGGACTTGGATTTATTTCGTTTGATTTTTTTTCTTTTAAATTACTACCTTTTGCCCTAGGAATTTCTTCCATTTCCATTAGGATGCTATGAAATTAGGGGCAGCAGGGAATCTCTTTGAGTCTGCAGTTTCAAAGAACACCATCTCTACCTGACTGGTTTTTGCCCCCCACACCCCCCTTTCTTTTTTTCATTAATAACTGCATAAGTGTTGTACAGATTTGATGAAATATGCACATTCTCATCTTTTCTTCATTACTGGAGAAGCATAATAATGATTCCCTTTTGATATGGGTTTAACTCTTGGAAAGCTGGGAGGAAGAATAGGTTAGCAAAACCACTGTGAATTCAGAAGTGTAGAAAAAAAAATACATCCAGCAGAAACGAGAGGGAATCAACTCTGCATCTCAACTGATCAGAATAACCAGTTCTTCAGGCTGTAGAATAACCCTCTGGTGCATTTCACACAAAACACCACTTGAAGTTGCTTACAGCAGAACCGTAGGAGTCATTGTGCAGCAGGGGATACACAAACCGCATAATCTAATTTTTTCCAATTCCAATGGTTGATGGCTTTGGCAGAGGGGAAAAAACCCAATTGTTTCAGTAAATACAGTAAATCTCTTACAATACCAAGCAATAACGCAGCAATTACTAAAGGTCATGACTGTAATTAAACAGCATTATTTATTTTATTGCCAGTGGCTCATTTGCTACTCAGTTAGACACTAACCTTGCTGAGCTAACCACCACTCTTACCTCGAATTTTTTAAAAAGTCTTTCAGAAACTTTATTGCCTCCTGCAATTGTGCAGTACTTAGAATTTGGGCCTTTTCACACAAATACAACAAAATATAGTACATAACGTTTTCTGCAATCTGAAGGTTCATTTCCAATGCTTGCCTTGTTGCACTTCTAGCTGTGCCCCCACTTCGTTTTTTAGTGTATGCATACTCATCCATATCCTACTTGCTTGTCAAGTCCTCTAAATCAAGTTTTCTTAATGAATCTATTACTGAAAGTAGAGGAAAAATAATCGCAACGGTAATTACTTCTATGTTCTTCTAACTTCTTCTCGTTTTTATATGTTGGGATGGGGGCTCTTTTCCACCTGATAAGGTGTGAATACTCATTAGTAGACTTTACTGTATTATTTTGTCAACTGCTACTTGTGACAATCACATTTGTGTACTCTTGCTCACAGTCTTGATTTCCAACTCTGTTCCCCCCCCACCCCCCTTCGATTCCCTAATGTTTCCTTGTAGATTTACATGGAGTTTTGCTGTAATTTCCGGATATGGAATTCACCTTCACATCTTCCCGTTGAAGACCGATGAAAAGGCATTAAAAATTCCCTGTGCAGAAAAGCCTCAGATACTATAGAAAATACCAGGAAAAGGAGTGGATTGGATGGAGCCCGTGAGTCCTGCAATGTGAGATACATAAGCCATGGGCTCCGCTTACTGCCAAGGCGCCCGTTCCTCTGCTCAAACTCAGCAGCAGAGCTCCCAAGAAGGCTGTCACGAGATCTTTCCAGCTCCACATTTTTGGCCTTTTGAGCTTAGCTCAGTCTTCCTTGTGAATTTAGCCCAGAGCTATTTACAAGTGGAATTGATCCAAAGTGAGGATCAAATACCTGCTCTAAAGGAGCAGTTCCTTGCTCAGTTGAACAGCCAGCAGTTTGGGTGCTGAGCGAGCAGAGATTTCCTACAGACATTATGGATCAAGCTTTTCCCAGAACTACCATCCTGAGCCAACCTATTAGTCACAGCATGGCCCTGTGGTCTTTTCCCTAAAATACATCTTTTTAGTCCTCTGTCCTCACAATCATACTCTTCATAACGTTTTCTAAGTGGTCTCTGGACACAATGTATTTTAGGTTAATGTAATTTACACAGCTGGAGGTGATGAAACCCTGGATTCTCAGGGACATGGCTGCAGGGACATAAAGTCAGCAAAGATCATAGAAGAAGGGAGCCAAAAAATGCCAGAGACTACAAGATAAGGAGAGGGATGAGGCTGGAGAGACTGCAGAAACACAGACTGGCAGTGCAGCTGTGCAGTCACAGCTGGGGATGGAGGGTCCTGGGTTACTGTCCTCTGGCTTCACTTGCCAGGGTGACCTTAGGCAATTTCACCAGGTATTTTATGAAAAAGTTTTGTGGGTTTGGTGTGCATAAGGCACTGCAACATGCCTTAGCTGAGCAGCACCCCAGGCATTGCAATTAGGAGTACCTTGTAGTTTTGAGCCATACTCCTGGAGCAGACAGAATGACTGCTAGCTTACTAGCTCTGCAGAGCTAGCAGCATTACATAGCTTTTAGTTACGCCAAGTACTGCAAATACTGTGACTGTTATGCTAAGCTATAGAAAAAGCTGCTATTTGAAATGTTTATCTCCGCTACACGGAAGCTTTTGATGTCTTTGAATCACTATTTCTCAGCTAAACTATGCAGACCTTCAAAGACATCCTTGAACTCAGTAAAGGGAGAAGACGACAGCTCTGAGTCCCCCCTCTGCTTTTCAGCATTCACCCTGTGCAATAGATTTAAACTAATTGCAGGATCCGGGACAGCTCAAGAGTTCAAGTTCTGCAACTTGAAATTCCAATGCATGGCCCTTCTATCTCCTATCTGCATTTCAAATTGCATTTACCAAGTGCTTCAAATTTTTCTTTAGAACAGGTTATTAATCTGACACAGGATTTTGCAATACTTGTGCATTCAAATTCCTGCATAGTTGAGCAGATACATCTGACCTAGCTATTATCCTTCCTTTAGGAGATTTATACATCATTCCTTCTTTGGAAAGATCATTAATTAGCATGCCAATAGAAGAAATGAAATTGCCTGCCATCTCCTATGTAAATGCTTCCCCATCTGTTCCTTTCTCATTTTCTCTGCACACACTCTACCGAAGGTAGCTTTAGTTTTTATACTGTTCTTAGAAAATAGTGCATTCTTTGTTGTGCAATTTAAATCTGTTAAATTGTGTCCCATTGTGAAATATGGCTCTATTAAAGTAATATATAGTTTCCATGCAGTCTCCCAGAGTCTGAGCCAGCTTCCAGAGAGGTTGGTGGCTGTCCTTTCCTTAACACTTACAGATTCTGTTTAAGGTCTAAAGAATCAGGTTTTGATATTTTTGTATCCAAGACTGGTACCAATAACAATAAAAAAATCTGCAGTCATCAATTAATAACAATTTATAGCAGGATTCCAGTAACAACACCCTAGTGAACTCTACTGTAGCTTGTACATGGCACTGCAACACCTGCCACAGCTCTTTATTCTGCAGCGGTAAGAGAATCCTAGGCTTTATCTCAGTCAAAAAAAGCATCTATATGAAAGGAGGGTTTTTTTGTTTTTTTAAATTCTCTTAGGGAAATTCAGAACTGATTTTCAAAGGTCTACTGTTATTTTAGCAAATATTTCACAGCAGGTGGTGACTGTGTGCAGTATAAAAGTAAATACCCATCTTCTTCCTTGAACTACCAGATAGCTTATCAATAAACAATTTAGGTTGAATCTGAAATAGTTACACATGGTACTGTAAAGGGCCAATGGATATCTGTTGTTCAGCTGCCTCCCATCCAAGATGTTTTGAATTACCTCATGACATAGAATGGCAACAAGTTCTCATGGTCTTGTCTCTTCAAGAGAGGAGAGTATCAGAAATGCTGGCTGGCCTCAACACTCAGTTTGGAGCAGTAGGGCACTTCTCAGGTAGATCCCTTGATAGTCCTCACCACATCTCAGTGCAGGTCAAAAACTGGGTCTGGCACAATAGATTAATTTTGTATGAAACCAACATAGTAGACCAACTCCAGACGTTCATGTAATGTGCTCCAAACGTTAAGGAGGGCATAGAGGTCCAAACCGATGGACTATGCAGTCCTCCAACATGTACTGAGCACTTATTCCCCAACATTATGCTCTCAAACTACTAGGAGCTTGTGCAGCACCCAGGAGAGCTCCTTGCACAATTAAAGGGCTAAATGTGTCTGTCCCCATACATGATTCCTGCCTGTCCCCATATGTGATTCCTGTCCTTCATCTCCATGAGGTCTCATGGGGCTCTGCAGATCCATCACAAGCCTGGAAGACCTGGTGATTCTCTGTTTCAGTTACTGATAGATGGATCATCTATGGCTCATTCTCCTTAAAGAAGGGAGAAGAAGGGACCAGGACAAAATCTGTTGCTTCGCTGTGGTGGGCGGCTGCCTTGTGAAGAATGTGTCCCACTGTCCCACAACAAGTAGGGCTCTGCTGCTGTCTTTTCCACCTGCTACTCTGCCACTCTCAGCACCCAAGGCGTAGCAGCTAGCAGAGCTCATGTTTCCCCTCTTCCGTGCTCTCCCCTCACTGCCATTTTCAGACTCAGGCACTGGCCCATGAGGTCTCCTGAGGACTGATGAAACAGCAGCTGCAGGCACACCCCAAGACACAGGCAATGGCAAAAAGGACACAGGCAGATGTGTTTGGATTAACCATGCCTGCCAAAAGGGCATGGGAGACTATGTGATATTAGGTATTGGTGAGTGCGTTAAAGGGATGACACAAGGACTAGGTCACTGTGGTGGGTGGTATAAGGTGAGGGTGTGCTTAAGTGGGAGACAGGCTCCTTCACTATCCAGGCTTATGACCCATCTGCAAGGGGAGCACACCACTTCTCTGATAATAAAGGTAGGGATGCAAAGACCACAGATGATCCTGTCCCTGCTCAGAAAGGTGCCAACATCCCTTTGAATATGAGACTGGGATGATGAAAAACATGTGTCACTTGCAGTTTTCCTGGGAGAAGTTTCTGAGAAGGCCATGCAGAACATAGTGGTCTACAATGACCTGCAGAGAAACTGAGAAAAAGAATTTATATCATCATGGATGATCTGGGCTGAACTAGTAATATGCCCTAGTCAGTTTGGGAGCCCATGCAGAGTAGATGCTCACAGATTTTTTCCATGTATCCCAAGTGTCTTACCAACAGTAGCTGGTTTGGAGGATGGCCTTGGAAAACTCAAATCATGTTTTTGCCCACAAGACTATCCTACCTGAAACCTTTCAGCCCTCAGCCAGGAGGAAGCAGGAGTTGTGTGACTCCACAGTGCAGTAGCCACCCTTTTGAATACCAGAGGAGCTCCCAGAACTGCATCTAATGATAACGCTTTGCTAACAGCTTAAGCAGAGAGTCTCTACTGGGCACCTCCAAATTCAAAACATCTTGCACCTACTTCTTACCATGGTGTATCTCAAGGACAGTATGATTCCACCAGCTTGAGTTTGTCTCCCAGGTCCAATTTTTCAACTAGAACATTATCCTACATGTTTCTGATTTAGGGCTTCAAGCTTTTGACTACCTGTTTGCTCATCACTCCCCACCCGGGAACCAAAGCCTTGCATGGTCAACAAACCATGCTGCAGAGAACTTCCCTTTGCAGCATGGTTGTGTGCTGTACCTTTGTTTTAGATTTTCTCATTACTTCAGGTTGAAAAGTCTCCTGTTCAGCTGTATTCAATGAAGTTTTGCACCGCCATGTCCCATGAATTTTCTGGACTTGGAATTTTAAAGAGTAATTAGCCAAATATATTATCAAGTCTCTTACTCATAAATATCAAATAGTAACGTAAAAGGAACATATGCTGTTGTGGTTCTCCAACTGGGTGCCAGATGGCAATACTAAGATTCAGACTGACTCTGTGTTGAGTGGGTTGGGAATATACCACTCAAATAACTTTTTCTTTGCAGTAGGAAACACGATTTCCAGAAAATTAAATTTTGCATGGATGACTTCTCATATATTTCAGCTTTTTTTACATCTGTACTACTGGGAAACAACATTTTGGTTTGTCAGAATGTATGCAAACATTTTCATCTGGGTCAGCAACACCCTGGTCTGTACTCATCCTGAGCTGCTGGAAAGGTGCCTGGTAGCACCATTTTCATTACAGACCTGGTTCTCAGGTGTCACAGTCTTGTCTATGGTTGATATGAGCACAACACTGACCTTGCACAAGACCTAGCACATATTTTAGGCCTCTATGCACCAAGGACTTGCCTGGGCACAGGATGGAGCACACAGTCTCTGAACAGCATGTTCAATAACGCTTTAATTGAATCAATGCAGCCAGCATCGGTCCCTTAAGCATCTGAAACAAAAACTGGTTTAAGGGCACTGAGATATTTTTTCCCTTCAGCCAAACAGTCTAGCATGTCAAGTAAGAGATATCAGAGATTCTGATTTTCCAACTAGGTTCATCACATCTGAGGGAATGGGAAGATTCTCCAGTGTTCATACATCCACATAAGACAGGATGTCTCCCCATATGACAAACTGCACAAATTGCAGGGTTTGAGCAGACAGGTGAATTTTAATTTTTTTTTTTTTAAAAAAAAAGAACATGACATGATCCTGCGGTCTTTTGTGAGTTGTATAAAAATAGGGACTGGAAAAGCACTGCACATGCCAAATAAGCACAAGCAGTGAACTGCAAATAAACTACAACTGAAACACTTTTTGTAATGAGTTTTACAATGTAACTGAGACCATTCTAGGGTGATGTGACAAGACAGTGACAAGACTTCCAACCTTTGATCACAAACCTGACACCTCCCAGCCATCTAGATTACCTTGTCTGGTAGCTCATTAGGCTACTTACTGTCATCACACTATCCCAAATCAGATTTAAGCTCTTAAAATTACCAGGCAAAGCAGTAGATTGGAATTGTTTTGTCATTACAGTGCAGCATGATCTCTTCATTTATTAACATCAATTCAATGATTTTGAGTTTCCTGCCATTTTGAAGCCTGCTGCAGTTTGTGCATTGCTCTGCTTGCCTTTCCCTGTGCAGCCTTTGCCTCTTCTTGCAGGCAGCATTTCCCTAGAAGCTTAAGACCTCTCCTGCTTACTTCTAACTTTTTGCAAGCTCTAGTTTCCCAGACTGAAGAGGGGAGCCCTGTTGGCTCCATACACAAACAGCGTCGCACCTGATTTCAACTCTTTCTTATCAATGTTACAAGAAAAGAACTTTCTGCTGATACTCATTATCATTTTCAGCATCTTACTTAGAGGCTCAGAACTTTTCTTGAGCTTTCAACCACTTCTATTTTCTTTTCTCTCCTCCACAGGTGCAATGTTTTGTTTTGAACAAGACAGACCAGCAGAGAGTCTTTGTGAATTCAAAAACATTTCAAAAATATACCCTTAGAGTTCAACGTCAGCCCTTTTCACCAAAGGCAACTCCAGAAACTTCAAGGAAGGAGTTCATATTTAAGTTCTTAAGAATAACCATTTAATGTTACCTCCTACTTCTCCCTATCAAAGCGAAGAAGAAAAGGTTTTCATTTTTCAGTGAACAAACGATGTTTTTATAATAGGCTGATCAGAAAATGAGACTGCAGTTCTAGCATAGTTTTTGTTCTGCATATCCTTGAATTCCTAAAGTCCTTTGCTTGGATAAAAAGTCTGACCTCCCTATCTCTCCAAGCTGGCTGCAGCCATGACACACCACTGTGCATCCTCAACATGCAACGTGGCTCTGAACGTGCATTCTGCATTCTTTAACCAACCCAAACAAATCTCCATTTTCCTTCCCCACCCCCTACATCCCCTCCCAAAACACATGAGCCTTCAGCAGCTTTGGACCCTGGAATCCTCTACTCTGTAAAACAGCCTGCTTTCAACAGCCTGCTCTCAACAAATGAGAGAAATAAGGAAGGAATTACTGAACTTTCTGTGTTCTCATGTAAGTGGAAACTCATTAATTTGATTTGCCAAGGAACAGAGAACATCAAGTAATCTCAGATGGTGTTGACAGAGTCACCAGAGTATCTCTAGAATTACAGCAGTGACAAACATGACACATCGTGTCTCGCTGCGAGCCCATCCGTTCAGCTCTCATGAGATACGAGAGTAGCCCTGGAGGGGGAGATCGAATCTGTGCTGCTGCTACATCAGAATAAGGATGTTACATGGTGTTTTGTGCCATCTGTTCTCCTAGGTTGTTGTCTGGGTGTCTATAAAGATATACCAAAGCATTCAAAGGCTCTGGAGTCTTTGTCACCTTGCCTTCTTAAGCGCATACTGGTTTTGCAGAAGCTGGGAGTAAAACTCAAGTTATTCTGAATATTTTGATGCATATACAAATAGCATTGTGTGGTCTCTGATAAAAATAAGTAGTGTACCTTATACTTTAGAGTTTGTTTTCTTCTCTTACCAGGTGTTTGCATTTTGAGCAAAAGGTTGTTTCCAGAGTAGCACAGCAGAAGCTCCAGTCTAACTTCAGCACACACATAGAGGGAAGCAAAGGTCATCCAGACTGACACCAGAGACCAAACCTGAAAACTTCCCTTGAGTTAATGCATGCCCATCAAGCAACCGAGCATCCTTAAAAAACTCATGTGGTTGTCTTGGTCACAGAAGAGGACACATTATCAATTTCGAGTCATCCATTACAGCAGCGAGATGAAGGTACCAAAAAGATTAACTTCTGTGCATGAAGTAAAGGAGTGATTCATTTCTCTCTGTCTAAAAGGTGAGGAAAGACTGAGGGCCATCTCTACGTTTCTTTAAAAGGCTGGGAGATGTTGTCACAGTGGCCAAGACACAAGTTTTATGCTACACCCAATGTCATAGCTGAGAAAGGACACTGTGAGAGGCACCCATTGCAGGTGCTCAAGGAGTGTGAAATCCAGCATCATGCAGTAAGAACCTCAGGCAGAGGCAGTCCTGCAGATAACTGTGAGGCACACTGGGATATGCAGCAAGGAAAGGCAGGTTCCCACCCTCCAATCCTTTGTGACAGTCAGTACTAGACACAAGTGGGTCCAGACCACAACTGCACCAAAAGCCTCTGCAAAGCCTCATCCCATCCCCAAGGGTTTGGCTGCAGGTTCTCTAGGGCAGCCCAGATGCGGTGCAGCTGCAACTTGGGAGCAGGATGCTGGGAAAGGAGCTGTGTGAGATGATCTGGGAGAGGCTCCACCAGCAATCCCTTCACTAGGGATCTGCCTTTGCTCCAGCCCTCATCCTGGGTCCTTGTCTGAGCAATCTGATCAGCTACATCTGAGCCTGGCCATGTGCCCTGCTAGTCCTGACCTGCTGATTTGAATCCTACCTGGATTGTGGACCTACCTCATCTTACAGATGTGTCTGGAGACCTGGAGAGCTTAGCAGGTCTTGGTTATGTCCTGGAACAGCTCTACTCACTTTGCTCTGTCCTGCCAGCCCTGTTGACCTTCCCTTGCTGCTAAGACCCAGTCTGGCTCTTTTAATAGGATCCACTCTTTGCTTAAAAACAAGGGATGCACCACTTCAGGATGGATTCAGAAATTATCTAACAAGGTATAAAAATAGCTTTGACACCTCAAAAGTGCATTTCTAGATTCCCCAAGCACCCAGCAATTCATACGTCCGTTTACATAAATGCCACATGGTAGTGTGACACAAAATGACTTACATTTGTTTCCTGCTTTTAAAACTACTTCAGAGGCTTTAGAAATTTACCTGCCTACCTCACATTCAAAGAAAATAATCCCCCAGGTTTAAACGTTGTATTTAAGCTGAACATTTTGCTTTATTTCCAGTTTCAAAAGAAATAATAGATGCCAGAGGAAGGAGCATGCCAATGTGACATTGCAAAAGCTCCTCCTGCCTGCATTTCAAGGACAACTAGAAACAGCTTGGTCCCTCGCTGACCTCAATACTCAAAGGCTGAAGAGAACAATCACAGCCCTGAAAGCAGACCAAACATTTGAGCAGCAAAGACCCTATAAAGTGTAAAATCAAACTCTTTTTCATAATGGTCACACGTGAATCAGACGTCTTTGATACTCATAGTATTCACTTAAGCATTGTGGTCATCAGATTTCAAGTTCCCTGAGTGGGAAATACTAAGAAATTGTTAAACATCACCTCAGAGTTCACTTTCATCTCACTAAACTCGCTGTCCACTTCATTGCAGGGTCACGATGAATATGGGATGAGGGGGCTCAGTATCACCGTGAGTATCATAGAAAAAGCTGCTGGTGTTAAACTGAACTGAGTTCAGGACACGTTACCGTATCTTCCCTTGAGTCAACGGTGCCTAAAAAAAGTAGAAACAGCAATACAGAAGTAGTAGAGTGTTGCATTAGCTACTGTATCCTTCAGATGCTCCAGGGCAGCGACTTCTCCTGTTCTTTAAATTTTTTAATATGCAAAAGTGCTATTATTCAGCAGACTGATAGTTCTACAAACAAGCTACTCATCCAAAAAAATGCAATTACTTACAGAAGAGATAATTAATGATCCATATAATTTTGCCTATAGCCCTTTCTGAAATTAGAGCCTGTGGACTAGTTGTCATGTAAATATCTACCAGGAGGCACTCCTTGCCATTAAGTACTACCATTAAAGAAAGAAAAAAAAGGACTGGAGAAGAACAAAGGGACATGGAATGAAGTGACTTCCCAAGGATAGCTGCAGATCACTCACCCCCTGCAAACCAAATCTACATCTTCACTGCACCCTTTATTAGTAACCTATGTAAAGACACATTATGGATTTTGAGCAGTTCTTTCATTCTAACATCATTATTGGTAACTGTTGAGAAGCCCAGAGCACAATCTGATCCTACTGAACTCTCCTTAGCTTTCACTAGGTGTAGTCTTAACAGATTGCCTGAAAGTATCAGTAAAAATGAGAGAGAAGACTGCAGTTCAATGAGATTAAACTTTATCTGGGGTCTCATAAAGGATCTGAAAAGGACAGAAAGGTTCATTCTTTCTAGTTTTTACACTTTTTAATTAAGCACGGGTTGAGGAGCATCTTGCACCGTCCCTTTGAGTTCCTCATTCACTCTTCAGGCTGAACTGAGCTCACAAGAGAGGTGGTGGACACCGTAGGGCACAGCAGAAAGCCAGTTGCCATTTACCAGGGCAATTTAAGGATGAGCAGAAGTTTCCATCTCTCCAAAAGCCCTCCAAACCTCTCAATGAATAGTCTTAGAGGCAGCTGTAATGATGTGATACACTGAGCAGGAGGATGGCAGTGTCTGCTTGCTTGTAAAAGGAGGGGAAAAAAAAAAAGATGAGGAAACAGGGTTTCTGAGGAGGACCAGAACTGTGACTGACAGAGGCAAGAGATCTGAAAGTGTTGAGTCGTGCTGTGGAGTCAGTAATTCTCAATCATCTGCAGACATGTTTATAGCTAGAAAAATAGATCCTAAAGAGGTTAAACTACCCACTGCGTCAAAAGGAAGCACTGCTTGAAACAGGCAACAGCTCATTCTCTCACTTATACCTGTTACTTTCACTGGAGCCTAATCAGTATTTAATACTGTACCAAACAGGGCAGGAATAATGCTTTTCTGTCGTACATCCCTAGGCAGAGCGACGTTTTCAGGTTGCTGTCACATTCATTTCATTAGCACGAAGCATCATTGCATCTTTCATGTGGGAGTACTGCTTCTAGCCACAAGGCTGTGAAGAAAACCTGAAATGTGTGAGCTAAGCAAAAGCACCAAATTCCTTCTCAGTGTAAAGATAGAGGAGAAACAACAGAGGAGCAGCGGGAAGAGCACTATCTGTACTGGTCTCCTCAACAGATGCTAAGCCATGAATTTTAAATAAACCCTGAACTGGGTCAATCAATTCATTAACCATTTCCCTTTTGATTGTTTTTATATGGAAACTGGAAGCATAATTCATACAGTACCTAAATCCCTTCCTGGCATTTTTTGGACAAAATGCCCTATTTTATTTTGTGTTCAGACTTGCCACTTCCTCTGTGACAACCTCCACCATATATGCAGTCTCATGAAATGCTAAAAATAAAGAAGATAAAAAGCACAACACCTCATTTAGGGTAGGACTGGACTTGCAGACTGATGCCTGAGTGAGAGCAGTTAATGGAGTTTCAGGCACAGTTCAATTGATGAGATGTAGATTTCTGTCAGGGTGACCTAAGTCTTCTCTTGACTCCACTAATTTAATCAACAATCTCCACTGTCACAGGAACTTAGTGGGCTGGTTCATGTTTAGTTGCCTAACGTTTAGATCCCATTCTTAGGGCTTGTTGCAGTTGCCTAAACAGAGGTGATGGTGCCATCCAAGAAACCACAAGGTATGAGCAGAACTCCAGCTGTCTCCTGGGAAGGGCTTGTTTTCCTGAAGGTGACCTTTTCTATTCACTCACATTGTTTAAATTTCCTATTAAATTCCTGGTGCAATAGTGTAAAACTCACCTGTTCGGTATTTAATTTAGGTTTTTTTTTTTTAATTACCTTTTTCAACTCTTGGAGCTGCAGCAGAACGTTCTCCACTGGGTGGAGTAAACGCCAAACTTCGGCTCTAAAATGTTCCATTTAGCTTCTCTGCGAAACACAAGCCAAATCTGGGGGAGGTCAATGGCAGGTTTCACTGACCAAGGCACCAAAAAAGGTGTGTCACAGCACTGTTCTCTGATGAGCCATTTTTGTATTTGTAGACTGACTTGTGCTGCTTGCCTTTTGTGTATCATCTGTGCTGTTTTCTTTGTATGAATTGCAGAACTATTATTATTATATAAAGTGCTTTGTCAGTGAATCCCAGACCATCATCTGAAACATGCAAGTGTCTGACAGGTAATGTTCTGTGGGTCACCATAATGCCTGTGGATCTGTCAGACTGAAGTTTGTTGATAGGGATCTCTCAGAGGTGCAGGGTTTGTCAGTGATACCTGACTTTGGAAATTCTTTCTTAATCTGTACAGAAAAGCAAACTAAATAAAAGTCCTTGCTATGTTTGTCTAGGAACTGAGGAAGAGAACCAAGGAACTGAGCTTTCTTTTTGGGCCCCTCACTACAAGAAAGACATTTTGGTCCTGGAGTGTGTCCAGAGAAGGGCAACCAGGCAGGGGAAGGGGCTGAAGAGCAAATCTTATGAGGAGTGGCTGAGGGAGCTGGGGATGTTTAGTCTGGAGCAGAGGAGACTGAGGGGAGAACTTATCACCGCCTACAGTTACCTGAAAGGAGGTTGAAGAGAGGTGGGTGTTGGTCTCTTCACCCAAGGGACAGGCGATAGGACGAGAGGGAATGGCCTCAAGCTGTGCCAGGGCAGGTTCAGATTAGACATTAGGAAAAAGTTCTTCACCGAAAGGGTTATCGGGCACTGGAACAGGCTGCCCAGGGAGGGGATTGAGTCACCTACCCTGGTTGTATTTAAAAGACAGGTAGATGAGGTGCTCAGGGATATAGTTTGAGGACAGGAACAGTTGGACTTGATGAACTCAAAGGCTTTTTCCAACCTAGTGATTCTGTGATTAAAGATCTGGGTTTCTATAAATACATCAAGAAGGAGTTAGGTAATACAGTAACCTCAGTGGTAAAAGAAAAATCATAGCATAAAAGCTGATTTTGCACCCAGAAAAAAAAAGATTTTCATCAAAAGACTTATTGAAAGTCTGTCAGGAACAGTATCTACCCACAGAATGATCATCTTATTCTGAGTTTAGATGTTTTAACCAGATTCTGTAGGTAATGCTCTGGTCAGGCACAGTTGTTCTTGAAACAGCTGTATATAAGCCACATCTTTTCCAGTTGAAATGACATTGCTGCTCTCTGTCTCTCTGCTTTGTCTGGAGATGTGCCCAAGAAATGCCACTACAACATTTGCAATGATACATAGTCACATAAACTCCTGTGTCGTGACGCTTATCCTTTACAATAGTATATGCTGTTATTACAGATTCCTGAAAGAAACAGCGTAGCCAGTGTCTATGTTTTTGAAAAATAGGCATCTTTTACTGAGTACCCCATTGCTTTAATTGAGCTTACTAGCTCTGAAAAAGCTGACCTTCAGTATCTCCATCAGGCCTCAGAATCGAAGGTTCTTTTAAAAGCTGCTTGTTCTTGTCTTGCCACAGAAGAAGTGACTATGCCTTTGTGGCTTAATCGAGGTCTCAACATCAAGGACACTAATGAATAGAAAGACACATGTCCTTTTCCTAATAACACAGGGACAAAAAGGAAACTTCTGGAAAAACTGAAAGAAAATGTAGATTTCCCAGCTATTGGGTAGATTTATGTGTTCCTGTCGATGACTGCTGCTTGTACATTATTCTCTTCTCCTGGGCAGTGCCTTATTTCTTCCATGGGACTGCCAGGATGAGAAGTTGCCACCTGGGTGGAAGCAAGCAGCAAACTGTCACATCTGGTAACTGGTAGGGTCCAGATTAACTCCACTGTGTTCTGCATTATTCCACTGCATTAGGAATATGGAAGAAATTGGTATCTCATACATCAGTACCTGTACGAAGGAATGTCACCTCTAGCAGTGAGAAGAGTACAGCTGGCTTTTAGGATTGTTTAAAAGTCATTGCTTTGAAATAGAAGGTAGAGAAGGTGCTACAGGAGTCAATAAGAAAAAAAAATATCAGAACATAGCCATCCCTTTGAGAGTAGCGCTTTTGTATATCCTAATGAACAAGCTCATCAAGAACAGCCCATCAAGAAGGGCGTCACTTGAAAGCAGATAAAAGGATGCTAAGTACCTTTGACTTTCTCAGAAATTGTTATGCTTAGTAAAGTGCCAGGACTGCAACCAAAATATTTTATAAAACTATTATTTCCACTCAGTTTAATTAGATGACTAACATAATTGAGAAATGTCACTGCCTAGTTCCAGATGGTATGCAAAATGTATTGGCTTTTATACCAGAAAGAGAGATTGTTAAACCCTACTAATTTTTAATGAACCTCTCAGATATGTAAATACTTTACAAATAATATTGTTTGTAATGTTGGCACTTCTTTTGTATAAAGAAAACCCAGTTCACATGAGAAAAGAGTAAAGCCAAGGGTCTTTCAGCCTAAAAACAAACTGAACCAAAATGCAGTACGTACAATTAAAAAGCTTAACAGGAGATTATTTTTTGCCACAGGTTCAACTGAGTTGGCAGCTCCTTAAAGCGAGCAAGTGAAGTGACAGCTACTTCCTTCCAACCTGGGCACTGATGGACGGTGATTTCCAAAGCCCTTTTTGGCCTTTAAGGTGACTATGGGCAGGGAGGCTGGCTGAGGACCAGACTGAGGACCAGAAGCTGTGACATAACTAGGACAAGCTGATTCCCTGGTCTTCAACCTCAAGGAAATGTTCTCTGACCTGCCAAACTATGTGCTGAAATCATGTTTAGTTAGGACTATGTGGGAAGCTGTTGAAAGTGAAGACTGAGTATTTCACACCTGGAAAATGCCTGGCATGCACTGGGGAGCTATAAAATAACACTTGGCGTTACTGCAAGGACAGTATGTTTCTCCCATTCCTTTCTTCTCCTCCATGAACAGTGAGTTGTTGTGTTACTAATGTGATGCTGTCCTTGATCTCCTGGCAGTGTCATTTGTGCTGCTGTACCTCTTCTGGGGTGGGGAGCAAAGTGTCTTTTAATAATGGTACACTCCCAAAGAGGAACAGGGTGGAGGAGACAGCCAAACTCACTAGCGAGGGCAGGAATAACTGATAATCTGGAGTATCAGAGAGAGAAATGATTCTATGGCTGATGAAGGCAGGTCTTAAATGATCCAGAGATTCAAATGGAGACTTTAGCTCTCCCCATTTCCTTAACCCTCCTGGGATTTGGAAGTTGTTCCCAGAGCCAGAGGTTCTCTGTAGCTCCCTAAATGTGGTACCTGGGGTCACAGACAGGGAAAATGTCAAGAACCATGTGTAGGTAGGTACTGCAGGGCAGAAAAAACGGGCTGCCCAGGGACGTGGTGGAGTCTCCATCCCTGCAGGTATTTAAAAGACCTGAGGAAAATGGGTTAGTAGCAGATGGCAGGTTAGGGAGGCAGTTGGACTTGATCTAAAGGGTCCCTTCCAACCAAAACAATTCTGTAATTCTATGATACATGGTCATATTTAGTCTGGTTATGAACAAGAAATACCCATTTAGAGGGTTTTTTTCTAAAATATTATCCCTTAGATCACAGAAAAGATGTTATACAGCATCTGCATTTTTCTTCCTCAGTTTTCTTCTCCCCACTATGCTTTTAAATCCCTATCTTTATGGGAACTCATCAGGGTGAATAGAGGGATGTTGGGGGAAAGTTTAGTGACCTCCACATGCAGGTATTCAGATCGCATAATCCTTTCTGACCTTAACATCTATAAATGTGATTATATTCATGCTGAATCATACTGTCAGCTACCTCATGGGAAGGTCAAAAGTTGACATACTGTTTGCAACTTACAAAACCAGCTGACTTTGAGGTTACCTCTCCTCAGGTAATTATACCTAAGGTGTTTCCTCTTATCTTTGATAAAACCTCTGTTTACTTTCAGGACAATCTACATCTGCAAACTGCAGAACGGATTTGATGCTTATGTACTGTTTTCAACCAAAAATCTCCTGTCCTACTTTTCAGACATTCTTAGAGAAATGTAAGAAGAATATTCAGAGAATGCCTAAAATCAACAGGATTAAGGAATGTCAAGTACATTGCTCAGATGGTATAAGTCCTATCTACGCACTAGGGATTTTGTCGTACTTTCATGAGACTATTTGCACTGGCAGTCAGGGATGTCTCCAGGGTTTAGCTTTTTTCTCTTTAATGATAGCTAGGGAGAAAAAATAACTGCCAGTTGGGATAAGAAACCGAACCCCTGCGTCCCTAGCTCTCTGCTGTCAGTTTAATTGAATTCATTGCGTAACCTTTAATCTGACATCCTTTACACTTAACACTGCATTATTTTACTAACCCTTTAATTATCAGTGCATATGAGTGCTGATGGCTTGAACACCATGACCATGGATCATGCTGCTCACTAGGGCAGGTACCATCATGCAGGGAGATCTGTGACTGGGGGGGCTGGAGGGAGGCTGGAGGCTTTTGTATCAGAAATAGTGTGGCCAATAGGTCTAGGGCAGTGATTGTGCCCCTGTACTCAGCATTGGTGAGGCTGCACCTTGAGTGCTGTGCCCAGTTCTGGGCTCCTCACCGTAAGAAGGACATTGAGGTCCTGGAGTGTGTCCACAGAAGGGCAACCAGGCAGGGGAAAGGGCTGGGGGGAAAATCATATGAGGAGCTGGGGTTGTTTAGTCTGGAGAAGAGGTGGCTGAGGGGAGACCTTATCACCACTTACAGTTACCTGAACGGAGGTGCGGTGGTTTTGGCCCTAGCTAGAGGCCAAATACCCACCCAGCCGCTCACTCACTCTCCCCCTCAGCCAAAAAGGGGAGAAAATAGATATTGGGAGGCTTAGGACTTGAGATAAGGACAGAGGGATCACTCTCCAATTAGTGCAGTGGGCAAAGCAGACTCAGCACAGAATAAAGGAAAGTGATTTATTACTACTACAACTAATACACCCCGTGAACCGGAACAAGATAAGAAGCAGCCAGGTCTTAAAGCACCTTCCCCCCACCCCTCCCTTCTTAGCAAACTTAAAACTCATCACGATCTTACTCCCTTCTTCCCCCCCCAATATGGCATGGAGAGGGGCAGGGAATGGGCAGTGGGGTTCCGGCGACCCCTCACAAGCTGCTTTTCTTCCCCAGATATTATCACTTCTCCTTCCCTCTTCGCACTCTTGACTTTGATCATAAATTTGCTCCCTTCTTCCCTCCCATTCGCAGTACAGGGTGGGCAGGGAATGGCGAATGGGGATTTTCAGTCCATTCCTCCCGAGCTGTCTTCCATCTCAGCTGGGGGGGGGCATTCCACATACACACCCCCTTCCCCTGCGGCGCCCTGGGGTCCCACCCACACGAGAGTTGTGTCCACGAACTTCTACAGCATGAGTCCTCTCTATCGGGGAGTCATCTCCTCACCACAGGCCTCTCAGCAGGACTCCTCTCCATAGGGTGCTGACATTCGGGTCCAGAACCCCAGGCCTGGTCCCCCGCAAAGTCACAAGTCCCCCGGCAAACCTGCTGAGGTGTGGATCAATCTTCACAGGGTATAGACGTCTCTGCTCCCCATCCCCATCCATGGGCTTTGAGGGGACACCCGTTTCACCATGGTCTTCACTACGAGCTGCAGGGGAAACTCTCTTTTTGCATTCTTCATTCCCCTCCTCTTGCGGACCTGGCCTTGGTGTCTGAGCAGCTTCTTACATCTTCTCTCTCCTGCTCCGGTGGCAAAGTGCGCCTGCCAGCAGTTTTTTTTCTCCTATATGTGATTCACAGAGGTGCTATGGCCAGCTCTGATTGGCTCAGACTCCAATTTGGCCTTGAACTGACCAATGTTTTCAAAATATGGGGCTTGCAGAAAGCTGTAACTGTGGCTTACAAAAGCCCCTGAAGCAGCATAGCTACACAAAAGTGTAACAGGAGGTTGTAGAGAGGTGGGTGATGGTCTCTTCATCCAAGTGACAGGTGATAGGATGAGGGGGAATGGCCTCAAGCTTCACCAGGGCAGGTTTAGATTAGACATTAGGAAAAAGTTCTTCACCGAAAGGGTTGTCTGTTGGGCACTGGAACAGACTGCCCAGGGAGGTGGTTCAGTCATCATCCCTGGATGTGTTTAACAGATGGGTAGATGGGGTACTTAGAGATATGGTTTAACATAGGACAGGAATGGCTGGGCTCAATGATCTTAAAGGTCTTTTCCAACCTTGTGATTCTGTGATTCTGTGAGGGATGGGAAGTTGAAGCAGGGAAGGAATTTGGATTCTGGGGACAGATCAGCCAAAGTAGGTAACGGGTATATGGAGAGCAAAAGAGTGCAGCAGGCACAGGGGATAACTAAGCACTCAGACAACTGGGCAGTGTTAGAGAAACAGGCAGAAAATAGGGAAAGATAGCAGAGATACAGAAATTAAGAAAATGAAGCCTGACAGGCACGATCATGGCTTTAACAAATCCAACTCTGTTGGCTGCAGTACAAACATAGAAGGGAAATGATGTAGCTGCTGTCCTGATGAAACAAAAATCTGCATTTAATTCAGACACACACATCCATGAGCATGGAAAGTACCTTCTGCACTTTGGTATTCTAAAGCCTAGTAAGTGTCAAGTAAAGAATGAGGGCTCACAGTAGTGTTGGCTGGAAAGCGACATATCAGACTAATCTTGGAATGCCTCAACAGATAAAAAAAAATAAAGATAAATTAAAGGGGAAAAGAATTAGGCTTTAAAAAAAAAAGATGATGTGCTAGTTTTTCAGAGAAAAAAAATTTATTTCTTTTCTCACCTCTAGAGAGATGACGGCAGAGAAGAAGGAAAGAAGACCAAAACAGTGCAACAAAAATGCTGTGGGAAGCTTTGAAAAGGCATAAAACTTGATGGCCAAATCAAGGAAGGGAAAGAAAGAGATTTTCTCTCCATAACAAAATGCAAGACATTTCCTTTAAATGTTTTCAGCCTGTATAAACTGTTACCCTCTTTGAAGACAAAAATAAGGCTTCCTTTATTAATGAAAGGTAGCAACTCTGCTAAGATTACATCTGTGTTTTATTATCATGAAGCAGTACAACTGTAGACCTTATAATTTACTCAACATCAAAGAGCCATTTTCCATAGTGGATTACATATTGAATGTTTCTATCTCCATCCAGAAGTCCAGTTTGCTTGCAGATGAGGAGTAATACACCAGACAATTACCAGATTAATAGAGCTTTTAGGGGATGCAGTAACAAGGAAGGATTGCATTGGCGCGGCACCATTCAGACTCGGAAAGAGTATGTGAAGTAATACTGGTTTGTGAAAGAAGTCCAAATCTGTTGAATCTTGCATAAGTTTGAAAGAAGCTGGGAGGAGGAGCTTACAGGGTGGTGTGGCATACCAGTGCTTACGTCCAAGTCAGAGAAAACACCAGGAGAAATGCAGGGGCTGAGAATCCAGCTCTCCAGGGCAGGGATCATCAGTCTGCTCCGTGTCTGCACAGAACCAAGCCCAGCGCGGTCTTTGTTAAACACAAACAAACAAAACACACACCCCCCCAAAAAAAGACTTTTTAGTTGGAAGGACTTTAGAGGGTGTATTTTTGGAATATAGATAGTTAAACAGTGACTTTGACTGTGTGATTAAGTTAGCATGCCTACGGACTAATGATTCTGGCAACCAAGATGTTCCTTCTCTGAAAACATCTGCATTTAACCAGAGGACATGCCATTTACTGGGACTTTAATGTCCCATGAAGATGCAATCCAAAGCATGATGGTGTTGTCTTTTCTAATTCCAATTAAACTACCACTGCCTAAGTACCTTGCTTGACCATGAGCAAATCACAAATTTCATCCTTTCTCAGCTGCTACTACCAGAGATGGAGAGAACTAGAAGAAAATCATCAAAGAAACAAGATCTGACATCTATGAACCATAGAAGAAAAACTAAAGGGCTGTATAGTCTGAGATGCCTTTATCTAGCTGCCAGCCTCTTTGATGAGCTTGCTCAGAGCATTTACGCAGAACTGGGACTGAAGATTTTGTTTCTTTAACATCCTCTTCACTAGAGATAGACTTTCTCAGTGCAGTTCCCTCTTGTGCCCTGTGGCATAAGGGACATGTTCATCAGCAAAGGAAGAGAGAAAGATGGAAAAAGAATCCTCTTTCTCAAGGTTTTTGCACTGTCTCAAACTGATTTTAACATCCATTGCATTTCTTTTGTGTGCAATTGCCAGAAATGCTGTAGAGTTTATCTCATTCTCCTCTCATAGAGACAGATATATATATATCATTCACCTCCCATATCACTTGATGTGACCATCAAAACCTCAATGATGAACACTATATTAAGGTTGGAATATATAATGAAAATCTCCAAATAAAGTACAGTACATCCTTCTGCTGTAAAGACTAACATTGAGGTTGTTTTGAGCAAGCCTTCAGGGCTTTGGAAGTTGTGAAGTGGAAAATGTATGGACAAACAATGTAACATGGATTATAAACATCTCAACAGATAACACAAGGGTGAATTTGGGTCACCACAATTCTTGGATTAGACAGCATAATTATGCTGAAAGAAACAGAGTGCTCTCATGAAACTTTTTAAAAATGGATTTACAGTTTTAAGGACAAACAAGTCTTACAGAAAAGGCCAATTGCATCCACATGGAATAAATCTAGTCTAGTAGACAAATCAACTTAAGGTGATTGAACTCTGCCCATGCAGTTCAAAGGGTGTACTGCAGAGCTCTGTATGTCACACTGCAAGACAGCAGAGCTGCCTGGGTGAAGCAGATACAAATGTAGAGAAGACCAGTATTCATCAAATCTGTCAGAAGACCAGGTATGGAGCAGGAAGGGTCAGATCCTCCTGTGAGCAGGTGTCCAGGGACAGCCCAGGTTCCTCTGGCACACACAGAAAAAGCACTCCACTCCTCAAATGAGATATCTGCACAGGGCAAAAAATCAGGTCTTCATTTTTTGCTTCCAAGACACGCTTGCTCTTCCTCTTCAGATATTCCCATCACGCTGTTACAGGAGATCTCTTAAGTCAGACTTTCTGTCAGTGGGACCAGAGGTTTGTGCATTCTGGTTTCACAGTCTTTACAGTTTTAAAGTTGAAGTAGACAAAATAATAAGCCATCACCAATGGCTGACTTAAAACGGCGCATCGTGCTCTCAGTATAATTATTTCATCAGATGGAGGGAGACTAACTGAACTGATAGGTGTGTAGTGCATGGAGATGAGCCTATCACACAGAGTTTTGATCACATTTTACCCACATAAGTGCCTGCTGTATGAGTTTTAGCTTTCCCAAATTCCTGCTCCTCTGAAGTGGAACCCATTGTGGTTTGTTGTGGTTTTCCCAGTTGTTTTCTTTTTCCAGAAGGAATTTGTTATTCTTGATGGAATAAGACTACACTAAAATTTTTATGAAATCTATTTCCCTATCAATAAGCTACAAGGCATGAAGTATGGTTCTCCAAATTAACTATCTGCCATAATCTGTGTGTTTAGCTACTTTATGATTTTTTATTGAGCTCTTATTCTGAATTCAAAGACAAAAAGTCTGATCCATGCATTTCTATTAGTGCTGCAACCACTTCTGTACCTTGACCATTAAGTGTTATACAGAAATGATCTAAGAATGCCTTCTACAACAAGAGTGACAAACCTTAAGGGACAAAGGAAATTACAAATAAAGAAACGCATCCCTGTATTAGAGGAGGCACAAACTACTGATCTGGCCCAAACTACGTAAGAATTTCAAGTTGGAAGTAAGGACTTCAAAGTCTGAACCAAGAAAACCCTTTTTCTCCTTTAACTTCTCCTAAGGTTTTTTACTTTGTTTCTACTGGAAGACAAAAGGTATGACAGTCCAACATGACTAGGGATAAATGCATCAAAATACATCACTGTGACAAAAGTGCTTCCAACTTGATGGGTGTATTTTTCTGACTAGTTGAAGGTAGGGGAAAAATGCTAGCACTTGCATTTATTTTGATCAATAGCCCTAAAAAAACCTTACAAAATCCTTCTTTGATCTAAGCATGCCTTTGAATGAAGAAAATATAATAAAGGAGGAATCACTTCCTTTTGTGAAGAACTCATGAAATTATGTTATTACTTGTTCAACCAAAGGAGATTGCAACCTCTCTATCTCAGAGTCCCTTTTGGGTATTTCAGACCACATGTGTGCTGTGTCAAGGCGACTTTATGGGTATGTATCTGTGAGGCTCAAAAGCTGTATTAAAGAAATAATTTTAAAAAGCATCAAAATTAAAATTCGTGGTGGTGGTTTTGGGGTAGGGTTTTTTAGGGTTTGGAGGGGTTGTTTGTAGGTTTGTGGCTTTTTTCTTCAGCAACAGGAATCTAAAAGTTCAGCTGTGTGCATTGAACACAACTATATATCTTTCTTTGAGTTAATGTTAAATCATGGCTAGAATTCAGGCAAATTAAAGCACAAGCTTAACAGAATTAGGCATAAACTCAAAACCTGCAAATTTCAATGACACAGAAGCCTGTTTTCAGAAATAGGTAATTTTCTTAATTGGGCTTGTGATTACAAGTGCATGTAACAGTTTCATGATGTACCAAGCTCAGACAACATTTGGGAAAGGCTCAAGTGTTTGAGTTTCAGTGTATTTGCTTTCATAAATGATAAATGCCAGCTTCACTCGATGCCTGTGGAATATAACTAGCAAGCTGAGAACTTAATCCGATCAATGATGAGCATGCAGTAAATCAGCAAATCAATCAGTGATACTAACGGAAGCCCCTTCGATAATGAGGCTTTATGGAGATTTCTGTTTAGTGATTTATATCTCAATATCAAATTGTGACAAAAGTATGGAGTTAAGACCCAGGCTTTAATGTATAAAGAACTAAGGGTGTTTCTCACAGCTATGCTTAAGTTTAGAAGAAATGATTGAGTACATGACCAAAATCCATAGAGGCTTTCTGCTTTCAGTGCTCTGAATCATTTGTCCTTCAAGGATATTAGATTTTATTTGTTAAAGTTTACTAGTGAGAGAATGAAAAGGCCTAATTTATTTCCACATTTTCAAGCTCCTGTTTAACTTTTCAGAGCCGCATACAATTTCTGAAATGGAATGCATTTCAATTTCAAACAGCATTTGCACCATACGAAGATCTATGTTGCATTATGCATTTGCCTTCTCATAAACAGGAATGTTAAAAAAGAGAAATTCTACAAATTGAATTATTTTTCTTTCTTTAAAATGACATAAAACTCCCTCACTTCCACAAAGTTTAGTCAATAATGTAGCCTGCAGCTAGGACCACAGGAAGGACAGAACTGATTTTATTTTTCATCAACCGATCAAATGAGTATTTTTGATCCAAAAGAATTTTGGATCAGTACAGCTTGCTTTTTTTCTCCCCCAGACAATGCATTTGTTTCAGTATATGCTGAACTCACCATGAACTAGCATTGTACTTTTCCCAGAAAAACTGTAAAATGCAAGTGATATTTATTGCTGATAATTTCTATACCTCTTAAGAGCATAAATATACTATAAAGTTCTTTAGATTTAGCCCCATACCTCCTTGAATGGTGCATCCCCAGGCATGACAAACATGGGGGCTCAGATATGGGCCTCTGCTTTTGGGACTTGAGGGATAGCTCTTGTGACTTGCCGTTATTTCTAAGTTACAAACTGGCTGCATTTCATTTTTCTCTACTCCTTTTGGTACAACTTTCCCTTCATAGAAGGCACCAGGACCACATTCACTGATATCAGTAGGACCAGGATTTCCTTCACCATGTTTGGCACCGCACTGTTCTACTCACGCACATCCAACCTAATGCTCACAGGCAAATGGAACTGAACAGACCTAATTATCATCTGGAAACCTGCAGTGCCCTCATTAAATGATTTCAAGTCAAGCTTAGTGTTGGGTGTAATTATTTTGTATTATACTATAGTAGTACATATAAATATCACATGCACTGTCATACATCTAGTTGTACTGCATTTACTGAGGGGACTTTTTAGTTACCTGTGATTAAACAATCATTGAGCATCAAGAATCAATACCTGTAGGTCTGCTGCATGTTGAATCTGAGACACTGTACGGGAATAACCAGCAAAGAGTAAGTCAGGAAGAACCTCTCTGCAAGGATGCACCTGATGAAATCCAATCCTGTCCTAGATTTGAGGGCAGGCAAAGAGTGAGTCACAGAACGTGGAAGCTGCCTTGGTCTATGACTTGCCCTTACACCACAGCGCCAGTGATTGCAAGAGTTTCTGAGTGGTGCATAGTGGAAACAGTTACCAAGTTTCTCCAATGTTATTAAAGTTTGGGCATAATATCCCTAATCAGACAAGGTCATACTTCTTTTTTCTGCTGTTAACCATTTGAAGCTTGTTCCAATACTTAATTATTCTTAGAACCATAAAGATTTCCCTGCAAATAATGTTAAGAGAAATATGTCCATTCACTCTCAATCTGTTTCTAACTCACTGCTCTCCATTTACTAAGAAAGCTCTTCTGCACTTGAGAGGGGTTTAATTCTCCCATTTAAAATCAAACAATGTCTTTATTTTGTTTTATTTTGATCGTGTCATTCTTCTTGCTTTCCCATGGATTCTCTCAGATTTGTGCCCCTAACAAAGTGTGGCTCAAAGCACAAAGGTATATATAGCAGAATAACCATTACCCACACCCTGTTCATGCTAGTCCTATGAAATCCCCACATGAAACTCCCCTACCTCTTTGCAACAGCATCAGCAATGCCTACCCAGTTTATGATCCCATATGACAGCAGGTCCCTATGTGCACTGCTGCTGCCCAGTGAAACATTCCCCATTTTATATCTCTGCATTTGATTTCTCTGCCCTCAGTCTTGTGAGTAGTATTTCTGCTTATTTAACTTAATTTTAATTATTTTAGGCTATTTGGAAGGTGACTCTGTATTCTAATCCTGTACTTCAAAGTGTCTGCAACCAACCCCAGCCTGGCACCAGTAGAAAATATCAGAAAAGTAGATATCCTCCATCATCCAAATCATGGAAAATAGCGACTACAAGGCGGCACAACACTAGGTGCCTGGGTAAATTCCAATGAAATTATCTCCCAGTGCAGAGCAAACCACTGGTAGGTTACTCTACTGTGCTTCAAGCAGCTCCACACCCACTTTGAGATGATTGTACCCTAACGCATTTTCCTCTATACCACTTGAGAAATGTTACTTGGAATTGTGTCAAAAGCCTTACTAAATTCATGATATATCACATTTACTGCTTTTTATCCTCTTGGCAGTTCTGATCCTGTTACAGGGATGACACAATTTATGCTTGACAAATCCACATGGTCTATTTTTATCTCCTTATTATCCTCTACAGTTTTATTAATGGAGAAGCCCTTTCTCCTTTGGGCTAGCGGAGTCAGGCTCACTGGTCAACCATTCCCTCAATAATTCATATCCTAGTGGTTCATTCCCCAAGTACTCGCTGGCGTGCTTTTGACTCATCTGTGTATTTGGTAGCCTCTTCTCCTCCCCTGCTTTCACCTGGTCACCTATCTCTTTCTTAAATCACCTTAATTATAGGATCAGGAATTTCTTTTAGAAGAATGAAACAACAGACAATAAAAATTCCAGCCTGTTCTCAGCCGTCTTGTTTTGTTTTCTTTCCACACCAAGTAATTGCCTTTCAATTTCTTTTGCCTTGCGCGTGATCCTAATGCATTTATAGTACATTTTCTTCTTGTCTTTTAGGTCACCTGCTTGCTGCAAGTTATTTTTTCTATTCAGCTTACATAGCTGTTGTGAAAGGCTGTCTGTCAATACGGTCGCCTGTTATTGTCAACCGATTTGTCCTTTCCATCAAAGCGACAGTGGTTTAGCCTGATTGTTATGCAGCTGCAGTAATTTGGGCCCTGCTTTCCCAAACGCTTTCGCAGCAGCTGCATCTCCATGGCTTGCTGCAGCACACCTGCAGAAGGGACTGCAGTCCAGCGGCCGCAGCGCTAAAATACACCACAGTTTGACCACATTTATGGCTGAAGTGGCACATTGTGCTAACATAATTACAAGGGAATTGGGATTAGGCATTGATGGAAAGTTGGGATGCTATCTGCTATGAAAGGATGAATGCTGCCAATTCAAATGGGAAGAAATCATTCCGACCGCTTGATGTAGTGGTGGTTTTACTGCATCACACCCATACTATCACACTGCAAACAAAAACCCCAGCCTGAAACAGAATTTGAAATTCAAAACTCCCTCCAAGCATCTGTGTGCTTCACTGCACCTGTATGTATCCACCAGAGCCAGAAAGTGATAGATTGCAAAGCAAAATCTTGTGCTTGTGTGCTATTTCCCACCCTTTGGTATCAGAGCAATAGCACCAAGGAGTGCTGTGAATCAGTGCCTAATTTATACCCACCACTTAAAGTAAGCTGTTGCCCAGGATTGCTTTCAGGAATCTGTATTTGCTTTTTAGCCTGGCTCTTGAACAATACAATGTGGTCAGCTAAGGGCACTGGCCTCTTGCAGGGGGAAGGGCACCTCCTCCCTTTACAACTGCCCTGGATTCTAGTAGTTTTGAACAATAATAAGACAAATTAACTGCAGAACCTGGACCTTCGTTCACAAGAAAAGAGACAGAAGCCTACCCATTGAGAAGTCTGGGGAGCAGCATGAAGAGGTTAAAGAAGGTTCCCAAGGATCACAGGCATACACCGCCTTCACAGGAATAACTCATTGACTGACAATTCATCACTATGAAATAAAATGCTTTGATTTCAAAAGCCACCCTTGACCTATGCAAAATGAGAGATGAACCCAAAAATGGCTCAAAGAACAATGTATAAAACTTCCAAACACCAAAAATTAGTTTATTCCACGCATCACCAACACTGCAAGAAACAAGCTGAATTCAGTGTGCTTTACCTTGTTTGGCCAGTTCACATCTCACTATACTTTAAAAACTGCTTTTCCTCCATGGGATTTTACTCTGCCCAGTGATAAAAGCTTGAATGCAATAAAGGTAGAGGAAGAAAAAGTTCAGGGAGTAAAATAACTGAGCTTGATTTTCCAGGACAAACAGACCTAGGTAACAGGTTAAAAAAAAAAAGAAAAAAAAGAGGGGGACCTGTAATTATCTGATGTGGTGCACACAGAACAGACTTTGAGGCAATTAAAGAAATTTCAGCTGACCGGAGTTCATTTCCCATGCAAAGCATCCCCTCCCCTGAGACTGCAGCCAACTGGGCTATGCAGCCCCAAGCACGAACCTCAATAACTGCTTCTCTGGGGATTCCAACCCATTTGATCACTTTAATAGATAAAAGTGATGTGACACCTGTTAGTAATCACAGGGGTTTCCTTATGTAAGTCATTCGCTGCTTTATGACAGGCGTGACCCCACGTGCCGCTCCAGTTTGTGTGTCATGCCAGGGTTGCTGCTACTTATCAAGGGCCTGATCATCTGAGAGGGTCTGCATCTTCAACTTGCAATACACCCCCTGGAATTAAATAATAAATAATGAAATGCCTGACACACCTCAGTGGAAATCCTCTGGTGCACAAGCACATACCGCGCGCTTTCTGCTCCCCTGTTTTTCTCCAGTACCCAAAACCTGGGCACAGACCTGCAAGAGAGCAGCCGGTGCCTGGCTTAGTATTTAAATAATTTCTCAGGCAACCCTGAGTATCTGTAACATAAGCTCATGGGACTCTACATCCTCTCCATTTGTAAAAGACTTCTGGAAGGAGACTGGAAGAAAAAAAAAAAAAGTAGGTTTGGGCTTGGCAGAATGAGAATTATCAAGTACCGAGGGCTTGCCTAAATAGGAATTACTTCAGAAATGCCTGTTCAAGAGCAGCTATTCCAAATAACTCAGCATCTGCACAGCCTTACACATATAAAGCTTGTCTCAAGATGAGGTCTTGGAGCCGGTTTGAAAGTGAAGAGCACCACCTAACCCTACAATAAACAGTAAAAACCTCACAGGTGTTAACTCACCTTTCTTTTTAAGCCATAAACAGAATCTGGACCGTGTCCCAAGGCACAGCAAAAGGTCAGCACCTACATTATACAAAATTTGACTTGCCAGCAGCATGAGAAACCTGCAGCTCCAGCACTGCAGCCGCAAGCATGCGTGTGCCTCGCCAGGAGCCGGGCAGAGTCCCACTGTCATCATATACCCAGGATCAGCTGTAGGATGAACAGCTTGAGAACAACCTACCTGAGAAGCACAGGGTAGGAAGGCCAACGCAGAGGCAATGAGACCATTGAGAACCAGGACCTCAACTCCATCCACGGGCCATTAATATCAGAGCACATTCTCTTTTATGCCAGCGTGCCTACCCAGATTATGCTGACAAGAGCTTGCTTATGCATCACATTCTTGTAAAGCTGACTGCACCTTGTAGTTGACAGCAAGCTAAACTGCTTCTGCCATTCCTTCATTTCATTTTCCACCAGTGTGTGTGGGAATTTAAAGAGTGACAAACTCATTTTGGGTTTGTGCTGCAAGCCTGATCAGCTGGGGTTTTGTTCACATACCACCAGTGTCTAAATAGATTTGCCAGAGACTCGAATCCAGCCGGCACTGGATGCAGCTTGGGTGAGTGATGCACGTTTCCACTGACCCGATAAACTAGCAATCTTGAACTGCTACATTTTGTTTAATTTGCAGGAACTGCTATGCAGTGTTTATAGGAATCATAAACTGGCTTTCTGGTGTCTTTGGTTCTACAGGTACTTGATTTTGCATTTGGATTTGTCATTAAATGCCGCATTTCTCTAAAACAAAATAGGCTATCATGATTACAAGCTGATAATTGCACAGGGGGTGAAATGATTTGAGACTAGTGTCCATAATAGAATAATGGAAATACAGCTACATATACAGCAAGCACTTTCCTTCAGGCTTACATTTCCCTCTCAGAAGAGTGCGTTTCTTTTCCAGCATGTTTTTGAAAAATCTGAATAATACAGATCAATATTCACAAAGAGCTTATTTCTAAATATTTCTCCACTTCAGGTTAGTTTTCCTGCCTGCTACACAGAGAGAATTTTCTGTCTGTTCTTCACACTTCTTTCATCCTTCCTCTTTCCCACTGACTTGGTCCCTACCTGCATTTCTACTCTCTCTGTATTTCTTTATGGCTTTCATTCTTGAGATAGAACCTTTAAAACTGAGCCCTTCCTATTTCTCACCATCTTAGAGTCACGTAGAAAATGACAGAAGCTGCAGAAGTTTATTTCAGAGTTTTAACTGAGCTACTGGCAATTTTTTTAACATCTTCTGAGAAAATTCTAATACATTGACACATACTGGCATTCAACCTCCAGTGACATCTGCTCAAGGGATGTCTTAGGAATAAATGTTTGCTTTAAGAACAAAAAGATCTGGTGGCAAGGACAATCCTTCAGGTCATGGCTTGTCTCCCAGTAGCTATCTGACCGGTAACCTAATTTTCTATGGTGGGAACTTCACTGCTTAGCCTGATGGGGTGACCCATCCAGGCTGATCCTGACAACCATGCCCAAAGAAGAGAGGTTCACATGATGTAACCTTTGACAGCACAAGGAAACTTCTAGACTTTCAGGCATTGAAAACCACACAACTCTAAGATGAGCTCAATGTGATGCACTCTTCAGGAGACTTCACCTTGTACCTGCTTATGGGTGATGCAATAAACAATGAGGATTTTGTAGTGAACACGCTGAATGAACGGAGGGTCCCTGTGGATTGGCCTTTGGGTGGATTCTAAGACACAGGTGATGGTTGAGTGTGTCCTATAATTTCAGGCAGTTATTTGGCTCCAGTTCTCTGGTATCTGTCCCAGTGTTATTTGTTCTCCCTGTGGTGGAACGAACCAGTATTATTTACTCTTCCAAAGTGGAAACCAAGGCACTGAGAAACTAAGTGCATTGATCAACTGTCTGTAAAAACACTGAAATTGTGCACGAGGACCAACATGCTCCTAACAGATTTAACTAGTAGCTGCCTAGCACGCAGGAGTACATTTTTTCATTCACACAGAGGTGTTTGAGCTGCAAGCCCCTTCCTGCAGGAAAGGGTCCTGAGCAGATGGGTTCTTTGAGGCTTGGCGCTTCTTCCCTCTCCTTGTCCATTTCAACACGATGCCCTTCCAGCAGGCACCCCAGAAAGGCCTTTAACATGCAGAAGTGTTAGAAAGGAAACAGAAATCTCAGAGGAGGGAAGACATGCGAGGGAGTAATGATTTTGTGTAGCTTTGATGTATTGACTAGTTGAGGTTACGTATGTATGGTTGTTTAATGCCACTGGCTGGCAGAGCAAATTTGTTACCTAATTCAGAGTGCTTAATGCTGCCGAATGGTCATCGTGTTGCTGTAGGCATAATTAATGGGTGGGTGGTCTATAGGTTTTAATACAGATGGAAGTTTTTTTGGGTTTTAAGATGAAAATGTTTTATTATTTGTCTTGTTATTGGCTACAAAAGGTGCCAGAACACACAGTGAAATATTCCTGTCACAGTCCTTTTTGTAAATGGCCTTTGCATTTTTTTTATGCTATTCAGAAATGCTCCATGTAATGCCTTACCCAGGCATTAAAAATGTAATTTTTAATGCATTTATGTCCATCAGAGACTTTTACTTTTATATCTAGTTGGTATCTTTCAAGGTTTTCACTGAACTGACTTGATGGTGGAGTATCAGTCTGGCCAACGGACGCTGCTGCGCCTGGGTCTAGGGCATACTCAGTACAAGCGAGGCAATGAGCTCGATGAGCTGACAGCTCTCTTTGATTTACAATTTTCACGTTTCCATTTAAGTGTGTGACTCAAACTTGTAAGATTTCCACAATGACCCATGTCCCTCTGACATTTAAGGGACAGTCACTCAGACTGCAGGTGCTTTGTGATTTATGGCAGAACAAATGCAGCTCTTCAATTTATCCTACATCCAGCACTTCATTACGTAAACCCTGAACTAATCTCCTCTTTGTCAGAAATTAGATTCAGAACTACCTACCTGGAGAATTTTGGCTTTGCAAGTGGAAACCAGCTACTTAGAAGAAAACTTTTAGCTGATAAGGTGCATGGAAGGTTCCAAGAAGCATTTCAGGGAATCTTTCTCCCTCAAAAAGGCCGGCACAACTAAGTCTCACGCAGTGTCTCTGCAGGTGATGACCACCAGTCCCCTATTTCTCAGAAACATCACTAGCTGACTCACAGTAGATAAAAGGAACTCTCAGGGCATATGGACAAATTTGTGCTTTATTCATCAGAAACGCTGGCTTTTTCTGATCCTGGGATTACGCGAGAGCGGAAGGCAAAGGGACCACCACTCTCTCCCCCAAGGCTGGCCTCTGGAGTACAGCGGGGATGGCCAGGATGTGCACACTGGAGGCACAGCAGGAAGATGGGAGATGCCCAGATTCCCCATGAAATCAATCTTTTCACAAGCATCAGCGGACTGGCTTCACACCCGTCCTCAGTGTTGGGCTTTGCTTCAGTGGGTCTCAGCTCAATGTGTGGCACCTAACTGATGAAATGAGTACTAAAACCTCATAAAATATCTGAGAAAATACTGGTCCTTCTTATACAGTGTCACTTCATTTATTATTATGTATCATTTAGCATTATGTATTTACTGCTACAGCATTTGCTGGCAATTACCTTGCTCCTGTAGACATTTTCTATTACCTGCTTCTCAGAGAAAGGTGCCAATGAATCTGAGTTCTGACCCGTAGGAGGCTTCTTGGAAACCACTGAAGTGGTTAATTTATACAGCTATGGTAAGAATCAAAGTGCTTTACAACAAGAACATGGTATAAACCCTCCTAAATGCAGCTATTTAATTGAGTCTTGCAAATTCTACTTGCCCACTCAGCTGGGACGAGTAATTATTTTTGATGGACGAGTAAAATGTCATTAGTATTTCCATCCTGCTAAAGCTGGAAGATTAGTCTTTGTGGATGAGCTGATAAATTTCCATGACAGCTTTGTATGGCTGAATGAATAAATAGATGCAGCTGTACTTTTAAAAACTACACACAAATTCTGTCCTGATAGGTACAGTCACAACCCTCACTCAAACAGGGGGTCTCGTCTACAGGCAACAAGCAAGAATCATATAGAAACTGCAGACATCTACCCAGCCTGAGGTCTTGCTTGGTCTCAGATGTTTAATAAGGTACAGACATTATCAGAAATGAATGTAAGCACCTGATAACTGAGTAACATACCATGAGTACATACACCAAGGCAGTAATTGCTGTCTACCTAACACTCCCATTTACCTCATTCCCATATGAGTCTTGATCCCTTGAATCGCTCCTCCTTAAGCTGCCAATGTGGCACATATTGTCTTCTGAAACGCCTCTCAAATCATTCCCAAGCCCAGCGTTAGCAGCTTCGGGCACCCAACACCCAGCTCAATCCCCGCACACAGTGGATTCAGGATGCAGCCAGGCCACGTGCTGCGGAGTCTGTACAAGGCTGATGGAGGACACAAAGCCTCTCCCGAGAAGAACAGGCAAGAGAGGTCACTGGCAAGGAGATGATTGCAGAGAAAGATTTGAAGATTGCACTAGTCTTCACAACTCTTTAAGAAAAAGTCTTTTCAAAGGAAACCTCTGGCTTGAGATGCAGTAATAAGCTCTTCCTAGGATTACCCCAAGACTTGAAAGGGAAGGGGTGTCACAGCAGGGACAGCATGAAATAGCTGGGAGAACTGACATTAGGTGTCCGAATTTGATTGCAGTGGGTGTATGTGCCCTGGCTGAGACATCATCCCCCTGCAGCCTCTCACCACGCGTACACCTGCTTTGAGCTCCCGACATCACCAGCCTTCCCATGCACGGAGGAAAGCTTTAAGCAACCCGCACCATTGCATCTGCGCCTTGTGTGTCCAAGGTCACACCACGATCCTTTGCTGAGGCAAAGGTGTACACTGAAAAACGCAGTTTGCACAGCAAGGGGAGATGAGAGAGTTAACATAGTTAACATCTTTCCCCCCAGCACTGACTTCCTCACCCCTCCTGCTGACATACCTACGGCAACAGGTCCTCGTGCCTTCTGTAAGGACTCCATGTATCCTCTGCTAGTGGAAAGGTCAGCTAACTACATTAGCAAAAAGCTCTTGCTGCATGTTAAGCAGCATCTCATGCTGGAGGGCTCTTTCAGGAGACCTCTGTTCTAAAGCTCTTCTAGGATGATAGGCTCTAAGATGCCACAACGTCCTTTCATGTGCTCCGTGTCTCTCTGTTCATCTTCGTTAATACAGGCTGGCTCAGGAAATGGCTGACAGGTTTCTCCCACCCTGATTAACAAGTGGATGTTGTGACATTGTTTAATTGCTAAATAAACCTGCGGTCTGAAAGCAACTGGAAACCCAGAAGGACAAAAGCACGTGCAAGGCATTCATCAGATGCACTGAAAAATGGGAAGAACATCTGCTTAGCAAAAAACTTGATTCAGATATGATAGAAAAATGTGGATATTAACTAGATTTTTCACACTGCTTTTACTGACATTAGCAGGCATGGTAGAGTGTATGTCAGAAAAGATTCTTTGGAAAGTATTAAATATAAATTGTAAAACACTTTATTTGGGGAGAAAATCAACTGTAATTTTTAGGAGGTCCAACTCTTTCCTACTGAATAAATAAAATAAAATACAATACAATAAAATAAAATAAAAAATTAAAATTAAAAAAAAAAATCTGCCCATCCCCTGGCCACTAATAACTTGCTCTCTTCCCTTTCTGTAGCCTCATTTCCTTGCAAATTGTTACCCACTACAATACTATCCTACTAACTTAGAAAGAGGTGGTCACATGTGCTTACGTATCAATGCCCTGTCAGACAAAGCTCTATATGGGGCACTAATGCTCAGAGGAGAAACTGAACCTTTCATTTGAAGCCCATAGGAATTTGGCTTCATGTGTTGCTGTGGAGTGATACCGTGCTACTCCCAAAGCACAATGGTGCAAACAAAGTGCTTATCCACCCCTTTTTCCACACCATCTACTTCACGCCCAGATCTTACATTTTCAGAGTATTTGGGAGGTTCATAACATCATTTATTCATTATTTAGACTATCTACCATGGACTTTTATGAAGTGATGTCAGGAGGTGTGGAAAACAGCCTGGGCTGACTCAGCTCACCTGGACTAACTCAGCTCACCTGTGATGTCAGCTTGGGGGGTTGACTCTGGCTTGGCCAAAACCAGGACTCTAAGGAAAGGGGGTTTGGTCTGGGATCACACAAGGCATAAAATACTGCTCTTTCTGCTGACTTTTGAAGAGCATTAGGCACCTGGATGCCAACTCTCCCTCTGGAAAATCACCCTTTAAAGCATTTTTAAATCATAGCGAGACCTTCTACAACATTTGAGTATTCATTAACAGCAAGATTTAGTGAATGATAGTGTTAATGCTAATTGCATCACAGACAGATATTCCCTGAAGTTACTGAGTTACTGTTAAAGTAAAGGAAGTTTTCTTGGTTTCTTCCTATCAAGAAACAAATCTGCATCCCCATCACATCGCAGATGCCGCCTAAACAAGCGCGAACGGTTCCAGGCTTTAAAATCGTGTGCACTCTCCCACCTTTATTGCATTTCCTAAAGCCATTAACTTTCATATTCCTTTCACCTTGTGAGTTCTCCAAACAGCCACTCACACATCTTTATTTTGACTTACCAAGGTAAAAATTCATTCAACCGTACCTGACCTAGGGAATTTATCAGCTGGTGGAAGGCTGCAATTCCAGACATTTTCAGACCATAAAAACACAGTAATATTTTATCTGACACTTTTTCCAGAAATCTATGCAAATATATACATTGGTCTTTGGGTATTTTTTTAAAATTATTTTTAGTTTCTTTTATTGCAATCAGGCACAGGAAACTGTCACAGTGGTATCGATGGCATGAACAGATAGGATCTAATAAATGTGCTGGATCAGAACTGTACTGACAAGATTTTGCATAATGGATATATAATGAAAACCACACCCTGTTAATCACCAAAACACGTTCCCTTACAGACACCAAGACTTAGACTGGCTTATGGGCAGCATAACAGCCTTTGACAAAGCCCTGAAAATAGAGATCATTAGTTTGCCAGAGCCATAAATCTAGCATGTCCCGTTTTCAAACTACCAACAAATCATCTCCATAGGACGACCAAATTTTTCAGATAGTATCATCTCCAAAGGTCTAGTGGTAAAACTGCAAGAACTATAAGGAGAACCCCAAAAAGCCAGTTTATTTTGTGATTTTTTACATGACTTGTAACAAAATTATCTTCCTGAACAAAACAGCATTTCTGATCATCTGCCAGGACGAAAATGAATACTATCAACTACTGAATCAAACAAACAAGTTAAGAGACCACATGGGAAGGGAATTTAACATGCCACGTGCAGGGTACACCTCTCCTCCAGTGACATCCCTGTGAGTGCATCCACCAGCTTCAGTGGAACCAGGATTGATGCCAACAACCAGACAGAAGAGTGGCATAAGAAAGGAATGACGCTGACATTTGCTCAAGTGACTCTCAAGTACCTTGAGACCAAACCCTCACGGGTGACTGAACAATGCAATGGCCAACAAGTGCCAAATGTAAAGAGGTATACAGGGAAGCTCAAAGGAGAATCAACCCTAAAGTTTAACATTGCGCTTTGAGCAATTAGCACTCAGGGAGGACAGACTGGGTTATAATAAATAGAAGTATGAAATTGTCAGCTTAGTGATGAGGGGCAGTCAAAGATACAAAACAAATGCTGAGAATTATTAGGAAAGATAGAGGGAAAAAAAACAGAAAAAAACAAGTACCAGTGTCTAAATATATGAGACATCCTCATCCTGAAGATGGTGTACAGTTCCCATGCTGCTCCCAGCCCCTAAAAGCATGAAGCAGAAATAGAAAACATACAGACAAGGGTAAGAGGGATGACTAAGGACCAGGACTGGCTTCCATATGAAGAAGAGCTACATAAACTCAGACTCTTCAGCCTAGAAAGGGACAAGAGGATAGGGGTATTTATAAATGTGGGGAAAGGAGAAGGTGAGTAGGGAATGCTTGTTCATTCAATCGTCCTATAAAATAACTAAGTGACATCACATAAAATGCTGTAACAGGTTACTTAGATTCAAAAGGTATCAGAAAAATTCAAAGAAGAAAAAATAATTTATTACTACTAAATGCAGACAGCGCTGCCTCGTGAAATTGCTGCAGGCTGCGAAGATGTCCTTGAAAATATCTAAAAGCATGTTCCTGAGTCCTAAGAATCTACAAATTTCAAGATGATTAGTTATTTAACAAGCAAACCTGAAAAGACCATGTTGGTTTCACAGTGTATTTTAAAAATTTATTAGTTACTCTGCCACAGAACAGGAAAAAATGTGATCATAATTTGCAGAGGTCCTAGGTGCTGAAACGTCTTTTGTACTAAAACATAAAAGACAAATACTCAGAAGACAAAACTGGTCTGCAAACAGCTTGAAAGGAGATGAAAAGGCCAAGTTAATTGCCTAAATTAATTTTAATTGTTCATTGATCCAGCTCTTGCAATACTGTTGTACACCATCTCTATTTCCTCTTACTGCATTCCGGAAACTCAGTCTGGTGTACTCTCCTGATGATCCAGAAAATGAGTTGTTGGTAAGGCTGGTTCTTTCTTCAGGAGAACAAAAGTCTGCTAGCTACATTCTAATGATGTTAGCCCTTTTTAGGCTTTATGCCAGAGCTTTGGATTATCACAGCAACAGATAATCCAGAAGAACTCCTTCAAAGTGATCAAAACATGCATGACACATCAGTGTGTTCTGCTCAAAATGTCAGCGTGCTCTGTTAAATCATGCTTAAGCTGTAACAACCTCCCTTCTCAGCATAAAGCATTAAGAGTTGCTCATGTTTTGCATTATAACCTTGGTAAATATCACTAGACTTAGCAATCTGAGAATATCAAGCTACCAGCAGCAGCCTCATTTACTTATTTTCATTTAAGGATTTTCCTAGATACTCAAAGGAAAAATCATTTGCCTGCTGCACAAGAGCAATAGATCTTCTCCTAAAATTGGTTGGGCAGATGGGGACTCTCCATCTCTGATTTTGTTTACTGGAACCCCGGGGGAAAACATTTTTTTGTTCAGCTCTTCCTCTGCTAGACGAGCAGTAAAACGGGACCTTTCCCAGCCCAGATAGCATAGCAGCTGTCCCCAAAGCCTTCTTTGACTCACCTTTTCTTTCATGTGTTCTTCACCTCAACAAAAAAACAGTGGAATATCCCAGCCAAAAGCTGGGAAAGCTCCTAACTAATGATTATCTCTGCAGGCAAATGTCTCAGTAGGTAACTTTGCAGATGCTATCATTCCATGATAGGGGATGGTGTCCAGCAATGCAGGAACAATCACTTCTATCATTTAAAGTATTAACAATTCTTCCAAAATGGACATTTATACACTCACATTTTGTTAGCAAGCTGTTCATCTGCAGGAGTGACAGGACTGCCTCCCTGGTGCTTAACCCAAAGAGAGCAGCAGCAGCACTTTTCTCTTTGTGAGAAACAGTCACGACAGCTAAGGATGCCGTGCACTGCAACTGGCTCCATGGGACCTTTCGGGAGCATGCACATAGGTCTTGCTTCTGCACCTCTCTTCTGTGCCACCACAAAACTCTTTGAAGCATGCAACATTTTTTTTTTTCCTAGCACATAGCACATACTTTCCATAGGAATAAAGTCTACAGAAAGACACTGTTGAAGAAAGCCCAGGAGAATTTCCAGTCCCTTCCAGCAGTTTCCCCAACTACCACTCATAGGTGTTTGTCTTCTCTGTTCTGAATCATTCTCTTCACAAAAAAAGTACACCATAATCTTTCCTAAAGCCATTTATTATTATAAAGTTTCTCCTAAAATCCAACTCAAATCTCATCATTGCAAATTAAGACTTCACAGAAGACATGTTTATTACAAAAAGTCATTGCATAGCTAAGACTATTAAAATTGTTTCTTCATTTTTTTCTTTTCAACTAAACAATTACAGTTTTTCAAACTTCTGAGATGTTTCTCAACCCTCCTGAGTTCATCTGGACTCCTTTCAGTTTCCCTAATTTTCCCTAAGCATTAGGCCAGGTATGCAATTTTAGACTCCTCCAGTATCAAACAAACGCTGAATAATTACTTCCCATAACTTAAATACAGCATATCCAGCAACATACCCTGGAATGAGCTCTACCACATCTGCAACTGCACATGTTTTGGGTCTGTATTTAACCTGTCATCCACTGTATCCATAAACTACAAACCCCCTTTTCTGCAGAGAGCTGCTTAACCAATTATGCCCTGTTTTCTCCTGGTGTCATACAACTTCCCTTCCTAAGTACTTAGCATCCGTTTTTAACCGCCTTTTATCTTATTGATTTCACCCTGTCACTCAAATTCATCGTGACCATTTGAAATCCTATGCCCGCCCTCTTTGAGAGTGCTTATAATTACCAATTCTGCAAACTTTAATTGTGCTTCTCATGCCACTACCCAAAATGCTTACAGAACGGAGAAGTAGCTATTGTGCACCATGCTCCCTCCTCCTCCTCGTATTAAAGTATCAGCCTTTGTAAAAAAAGCACGCATGTGTAGATCTATAGTAAGACATAACCATCCTAAGTAAAGTCTTTCTGCTGAAAGAAACACACAGAAAATTCTCCAGCTCTGAATCTGACCGATTCAAAGCCACCCTACCCTAGTACCTCCTCCTTCCAGGAGTACTTCTAAAAGAGACAGCTCAACGTTAACTTTGTGTAGGGGTCCCACAGTGCTCTTTACATGCTGGCACACCGCTCCCAGGGGAAGCAGGCAATTAAACAGGGCACTTTCAAAGTCATAAATTGCAGACTGACACTAACATTAAGCTGGAGTCCTGTTCTGCTCGGTAGCCAAACGTGTGCATCAATGCAGATGAAAACGAGCTATCCAGCACAAGAGAATTGCCTATATAAGACAGAATTATGAGCTTATATCTAAATCACTCAAATAAATCTGCTTAAAGAAGTGGTAGCCTATTACTGCTGTGCCTGCTTCATTATTTAACACAAGAATGTAACTCTTCACTCTTCTCACAGATAGTGTCAGCTATCCATGAAGAAAAATCACCAAGCTCGGTGTACATTTACTTGCCAAATTAGTTTAGAAACAATGAATTTTCACCTCACAGAAGAGTCAGGAAACATGATCCGACTTTGAAAAACATTAATCTTCTCCTTCAAAATATTATCATCAGCTGAATGTCCTGAACACTCCTTCTGAAGCTACTGAGTAGGCTCAAATTCCTCTTCAGGTTCTCTAATCAGAGACACAGATCTCCTCATCAGATTCCAAACACCACTTCAGGCATGAAATGAACATCACCTACCCGTTTAAGGCTCCCTTATGTAGCTGCAGTCCCACAGTATCCAGGAGACTCATGAAGTATTTATCCTCACAGCATTCCCAGGAGGTAAGGAATGCTATTATCCCCCTTTCAGAGCAAAGCACTGAAAGCCCAACAGATTAATAACTGCCCACCCACGCAGGAGAGATCAGAATAGCGAGTCCCTAAATTGATGCATCCTGAGTCTGCCCAAAAGCCAGCTGAGAAATTTATTTTGGGCACACCATCACTCGAACACAATGTCCTGCTCTTGCAACCAGGCTTTGGACCACCATGGCACATGCCAGCAACATCAAATCCACCGACTCCCACTCTGTACATATTTCTCATGCACTCACTGGTTCATCTGTCAGTGCAGGATATTGTGTGCTCGCAGCTATTACTTCCTTCATGCTACCTCTGGATTAGGATGACCAGAGAAGTGCAGCATATCCTGATACTGCTAATGCAGCCGATGTTTTTTAGTAGTTATTCAAATAGCAGTGAAACTCAGACCACATTCCTGATGTGGTCAAGAAGACTAGCTCATTTCAAAATATGCCCATCAGTTAAAAAATGAGTTGAATAAATAGCATCTTTTCACAGCAACACAGAGTTGTAGGGGTTGGAAGGGACCTCCAGAGATGATCGAGTCCAACTCCCCTGCCAAAGCAGGGTCCCTAGGACAGGTCGCACACGGAGGTGTCCAGACAGGTCTTGAATATCTCCAGAGAAGGAAACTCCACACTCCCCTGGGCACCCTGTCCCAGGGCTCTGTCACTCTCACTGTGAAAAAGTTCTTTGGCATATTGGTGTGGAACTTCCTATGCTCCAGCTTGAGGCCATTGCCCCTTGTCCTGTCCACACAGACCACTGAGAAGAGGCTGGCTATTTCCCCTTGTGTCCCACACTTCAGATATTTATAAACATTGATCAGGTCCCCTCTCAGTCTTCTTTTCTCAAGGCTGAACAGCCCCAGTTCATTCAGCCTTTCCTCCTAGGGGAGATGCTCCAGGCCCATGATCATCTTCGCAGCCCTTCTCTGGTCTCTTTCCAGGAGATCCCTGTCTTTTTTATGTCAGGGAGCCCAGAACTGGGTACAATACTCCACCCTGAAGATCTCAGTTTGTACAGAGCTACAAACTGACAATTCAAATCAACATTAATATACAACTTTTCAAACACTACAGTACTACAGCATCAGCATGGTGGAGAGAAATAAGTACATGTAACCTCTCAAGCTATCATTTCTCCTAATGAAGAAAATGGTCCCAAAATCAGGTTTGGCCTAAAGGTCCCATAACATTAGCAAGTCACCTGCTGCACTGTGTCCTTTTGGTCAAACACCGTAGTATTAAGCAGCTTCAAATTTCTCCTCTACACAACGGTTGCTATAAAATATTTTGTCCAAGGGTACCACTTGCCCAGAAATACACCTACCTAGGGTATGGCTGGAGCAGAAGGGTTAGCAGTGGTGTAAATAGCTAAAGAGCAGCCAACACTGAAAAGAAAGAAGATAAAAACAAAAAGGAAAAAAAATCACTTAGGGAGAAAATGTTGTGGGTCAGCGCAAGGCAAAAGGGGTAAATCTGGTCTTGACGTGATCCATACTGCAATGAAGTCCTCAGTTACCTGGATCCAATGCAACGTGAAAGGTAGAAGACTGAGAAGCAACACGGTGCCGACAGACCCATCTGAGCAGGGATCAGTGAACCATGCATTGCACCCAGGCCTGCATGGGAAACCTCTGGCCTGCTCCTCTCCTTCCCCACTCCCCGCAGGACTTCAGAGCTGCCCCGCTCCCAATCACTCCTGTCAAATCATCTTCTGTAAGAGAGCTCACAGCTTACAGCAACACCCGCCCGATGAGCAACACAGAGAGGTCTCTGGACACTCAGAGAAGCTTTTAGCCTTCTCCTTGCAGATGCTAGGGCATCTTCATCCAGCGTTAGATGCTGCCCTCAGCTACACCTGATGTCTCTGAGATCCTGTCATCCCTACTCCATCACAGGTAGCAAGGGCTTGTAAGCTGGTGGAGCCTAGAGTCCCTTGGCTTTAAATATCACCACCTGTCACAGCACGCTCAGGGCACTGAGCACCCACCCCAGCCTGCCTACCTGTTCCACTGGAGCTGCCTCCTCTACAAAGAAGTCTTCCATTGCTGCAGCTGCTCACGTCTGTGCGAGGAACCGGGGCGAGGGGCGGGGATGGGGGTGGAGGGGAATCCTGGAAACTGGCACAACCTAGATACACAGACTGGCAGAGCAACCAATGTTTAAAAAAAAAAAATCTTAATTAATTACACAGAATCAAGCAAAATTCTGAACCACTCAGCTGACTCTTGGGCGGTTGTGTTTTTTTGGGGTTTTTTTAAGCGCTTATTACTCCGATGAGGCAGAAGGTACTTTCAAAGGCTTTTTGCTCTCTGCAGAGAAGTAATCAAGGATGGCAGCCATCCTTTGAAGAAGACACACCACCAGCAGCTAGTGACGTGCCTTGCCATGAAGCTGAAATAGGACCAGAAGGTGCATTTTGTCCGAAGCTGTATCCAAAATGAGGTAGTTCTTTCACCATCTCAGTGCTACAGTGTGGTTTAGAAGAATTATTGGGAGTACAAATGCCCCATGGAGCAACAGCAGATGGGAAAAGCAGGACAGAGGCATCCTGCAAGGGTATGCTGAATGGGGACAGGCTCTGCAAAGGCTGACCTTATGCTACTAATTGTGGCCCTGCACAGGCCAAGTGGCTTTGAATGACTCCAAAGGGAGGAAATTCCCCCTCGGACAACAACTTGTGCACTGCCTTGTCTTCACCTGCAAAAACACAACGGGCTGCATTCATGTGGCTGGGATACATCTTTTCCTCCATGGTATTACTGGCAAAATTCCCTACTGATTCATAGGGGTCAGGATCAGGCCTGTAGGCATGGGTTAAAACAAGTCTCTGGTGAACACCAGGTCTTTCCGTAGTAGCTAGAGGCTTTCATAATTCACGGGGAAGGTATTTAAAATAATCTGAACACTTGTAAAAAAGCAGCAGAGGATTCCTGAAGTAATAAAAATATATTCCCCAAAGAGCACGGAATTGGAAAAAAATTATTAATTGAAAAGTAAGTGATGTGGGATGGAGAGTCATATAACCGATGAAGGGGAAATGCACTTCGGATCTTCACAGAAACAAAATGAGCTGGAATCTTTTTCTGCTTATCACATCACAGCTCTCATCCTAGCAATCATATATGATTTTTTCTGATGTATGTAGAGAAAATAGACTTTTAAAGTTCAAGAAAATCTAGTCAACTCCATGGAAAAAAATAAAATTGCTCAGAAACTTATTTTTAAACCTACGTTGCACAATCAAACACCAAAAAAGAACTCTATTGGGTTCATTACTAATGAAATGACCTTAAAAATCTACATTTCATTAAATGTGGTATGCACTAAAATGCCACAGGAGAAACAATATATTATTTTACTTAGTAATATAAAAAGCTGTCATTTTCTGCAACAACCTGGGGCTACAGAAAAACATATTCCCATGAATAATTAGCATTTGGCATTAAGAAGTATTTTATCAAGAATGCTGCCACAGCTCTACGTAGCACAACTAGAAGTGCTGGATGGTATTAATGAAAGGTTAAGGTCACTGTCGGTCTTACCTATTAATTTGTCTTTGTGGAGTTAAAATCAGAACTTTTACAATGTTGTAGATTTTTGGTTTAATATTAATGAAACTAAAGCCATATTAAAGGTTCTGTATAAGGAATAAGAAAAACAGATGGAAAATATCAGCAAGGAAAACAATTACTTGCAACAGACTGACTTGAAAATGGCACTTTTCCCTGTAAATAAATAGCCCAGTTCAAGAAATGACAAACATATTCTTAATTTCAATGATGGAACCCTTGTAGCACCACACTTGATGTTTTAAAACTGAAGCTGCTTTCTAGCTTTTAAAGGACAGTCTACCACGTTTTACTATCTGTGAGAATTTTTTGGTGCAAAAGCAAAACCTCATGATCCTTATGGGGGCTTTTTTCACCTGCCTGCAATTAATAAATACTTCCTTACTATTTTTGAAAGCTGGGAGGAAAAAAAAATAAAAGACCAGCCCAGAGTTTAGAGCATATTACCTGCTGGCATTTCTAAAGGACTTTAGCACAGGAAATTACTAGGTATCAGTTCCTCTGCAATTACGATGCACATATCCACTTTTATGACCTGGCACTTGGAGGGAAATGTTAAGGTAAGCTGTGTTAATCAAGCCTGGACTGATTGAATGATACCTTGAATAAAAGGGGGACAAGCTACCTCAAGGAGCTGAGGGGTGTAATACAGATGTCTATCAACAATCCTGAAGCAATTCCTGTAGTGCAGTATCTGGTTGACATGGTGAGGCCTTCATAATTCAGAGAGATTCATATATTCATAATTTAGATCTATAAAAGACATATAGTCGTAATAGTCATTTATGAAGATACCCTGATTCACGGACTCATAGACTGATAGGGGTTAGAAAAGACCTCAGGAGATCCAGTCCAAACGCCCTGCTAAAGCAGGATCACCTGGAGCACACTGCACAGGATTCTGTCCAGGCAGGTTTTGAGCATCTCCAGAGAAGGAGACTGTACAACCTCTCTGAGCAGCCTGTCCCAGTGCTCTGTCACCTGCAGAGTGAATTTCAGATGGAACTTCCTGTGTTCCAGTTTGTTCCCATAGCCCCTTGTCTGGTCACTGGGCACCACTGAGCAGTGTCTAGCCCCTTCCTCTAGACATCCACCCTTTAGATAGTTACAAGCATTGATCAGATCGCCTCTGAGGCTTCTCCTCTCCAGGCTAAACAGCTCCACCTCTCAGCCTTTCCTCACACGAGATGTTCCAGTCCCCTCATCATCTCTGTAGCCCTCCACTGGACTCTCTCCAGTAGTTTCCTATCCTTCTTGAACTGAGAAACCCAGAACTGGACACAATAGCCCCTTGACCTGCTGGCCATGCTGCTCTTAAGGCACCCCAGCATACCATCAGCCTTCTTGGACACAAGGGCACACTGCTGGCTCATGCTTAAGTTATGCATCAGGACTCCCAGATCCTTCTCTGCAGCACTGCTTCCCAGCAGGTCAACCCCTAACCTGTACTGGTGTGGGGGGTTGTTATTCCTTAGGTGCAGGACCCTACTCTTGCCCCCATTGAATCTCATTTGGTTCTTTTCACCCAATTCTCTAGTCTAAGATCTCACTGAATGGCAGTGTAGCATTCTGGTGTGCTGTCTGCTCCTCTCAGTTTTGTAGTGTCAGCAGAACAGCTGATGGCACACCCTATTGCCTCATCCAGGTCACTGACAAATATGTTGAATAAGACTGGACCAAGCACTGTCCCTTGAGGCACAGTACTAGATACAGGCCTCTAACTAGACTCTGCACTGGTCATCATAGCCCTCTGGGCCCTGACATTTCACAAGTTCTCAACCCACCTCACTGTCCAGAGATCTAACCCATACTTTCTACACTTGCTGACGAGGATGTTAAGAAAGACAGTGTCAAAAGCCTTGCTGAAGTCTCCATAGACAATATCCTTTGTTCACCCAACTGGTCATGCCGTCATAGTAGGCTATCAGAACGGAGAGGCACCATTTCCACCTAGTGAATCCATGTTCCCGATAACCACTCCCGATAACCTTCTTCTCCACCACATACTTATTAATAAGCTGTTCTATCACATTTCCAGGGATGGATGTGAGGCTGACTGGCCTGTACTTTCCTGGGTCCTCCTTCTTGCCCTTTTTGAAGACCTTTTCCTCCCATCTTCAGGTACCTCTCCTGTTTTCCATGACCAGACGATTGAGAGCAGCCTAGCAATAACATCTGCCAGCTCCCTAAGCGCTTGCGGGTGTGTTCCATCAGGACGCATGAATTTGTAGATGGCAAATTTGCCTAGATGTTCTCTAACATGAAAACTGCCTTCTTCTGTTTGAGTTTTTCAGGAGCTCCTTGCAGGTCTCCTGCCTCCACTGATTGATTTCCTGTTCTTCAGGATGCACCGATCCTGAGCTCAGAGAAGGCTGTGCTTTTTAAGCAGTTTAGACAGATGTGGTAGAGCCCTGAACTTTCACTTGGGCAAACTAAACACTTAAAACTCACTCAGCAAGGCGTATTTTTCCTTCTCTTATTCAACACCACAGCTTCTCTCTGGATCTTCTTCATTGTGTTAAAGTCTTTTTGAAATGTGAACACTAGTTATTCACAGTTTTTAATTAAGGAACCCAATAGGGCCAGTCAAAGACGTACTATAACTTTCATTCTTATTGAAGGGTCTAGTACACGTGAATGTTTTTGACATGGTAATGCATAGCAAGCTTGTCCTTCACTTGATATTCCTCAGTGACAAATCTTCTTTTCAGAGACATTACTTCCCTGGGCAAATTCCCTTACTGATCAACTATGACCCATATTTTTTTATTATCATATGTAATCATCTTGCAACAGATTCCAACTGTCCTGGATCTGTCCCACTATCTTTAGCACTGACACAAAGACCAGTATAACCTAAGCAGAAAATTTGCCACTGCTTCATGCATCCTTATGGGTGATCTACACAAAACTTGAGATAGTGGATCAAGAAGGATCTAAGGAAGCACATTTGCTCTGTGATGGTTCTCCATGTATAATTATATTATGATACAGTCCCTGGGCAGTGATACAGTCCCTGGGCAGATGTTAGTCTAACCAGGATACACATATTGAACTTGTAAGCTTGCAGTTTCTTGAGTGTCATGTGGAGGTGTGGTGCTCAGCCAGGGAACTCGCAGATGTTACATCCATTACCCAATCAACATTGTTCTTGGGGGGAAAAAAGTTATTTCTGATGAGACCTGGTATTTAGGATGTCACCATCTTTGTTTTTCCTTACCAAAGATCTGGAAACTGTTCCTTTGTTTTTATGATAATGATTACTGCTACTGATTTTTGCTTTGCCTCTATCCTGATTTAGCATTTTTATTTTTACAAACCATTCCCTCTTTGCATTTAAACATCTCCTCTTGTTTTCTTTCCAAAACAGGTAAATTAGAAAAGAAACATAGTGGTGGTTATTTTTTCCTAGGTTGTGGGGTCAGGTCACTTAGAGGACTAATCCTGAGAAGAATGCACAGTGAGAGATCCTCTGGTGAAAGTTCAGATGCCTGAATTTTTCCTGAGCTTCAGCTCCCTGAAGTTCATGGTGTTCAGCAGTTGTTAGGAACTCTGGATTCAAACCAACATGCAAAAACCACAGCAAATCACTGTCAAAGTTTTCAGCTGTTGGTTGGACTTTCTTTTTTGAGATGATGTCATTTCAAATTGATTTCTTTGTGTAACTATGAAGGAATTTGACCCTGAAGAAATCAAAACCTCAGTCAACCTTCAGAGGTTCCTAGCCTTACTTTCGAGAACTTATATCCAGGAGGGTCTGAATTACTGTTGGCATTACTCACAAATACTCTGCACAGGTCCAACAACAAGCAACATATGTGTGTCACACACTGCCAAACACCTTGATGTGCATTCAGGAAATAACAGCAGTAGNTGTCCCTTGAGGCACAGTACTAGATACAGGCCTCTAACTAGACTCTGCACTGGTCATCATAGCCCTCTGGGCCCTGACATTTCACCAGTTCTCAACCCACCTCACTGTCCAGAGATCTAACCCATACTTTCTACACTTGCTGACGAGGATGTTAAGAAAGACAGTGTCAAAAGCCTTGCTGAAGTCTCCATAGACAATATCCTTTGTTCACCCAACTGGTCATGCCGTCATAGTAGGCTATCAGAACGGAGAGGCACCATTTCCACCTAGTGAATCCATGTTCCCGATAACCACTCCCGATAACCTTCTTCTCCACCACATACTTATTAATAAGCTGTTCTATCACATTTCCAGGGATGGATGTGAGGCTGNGATCTAACCCATACTTTCTACACTTGCTGACGAGGATGTTAAGAAAGACAGTGTCAAAAGCCTTGCTGAAGTCTCCATAGACAATATCCTTTGTTCACCCAACTGGTCATGCCGTCATAGTAGGCTATCAGAACGGAGAGGCACCATTTCCACCTAGTGAATCCATGTTCCCGATAACCACTCCCGATAACCTTCTTCTCCACCACATACTTATTAATAAGCTGTTCTATCACATTTCCAGGGATGGATGTGAGGCTGACTGGCCTGTACTTTCCTGGGTCCTCCTTCTTGCCCTTTTTGAAGACCTTTTCCTCCCATCTTCAGGTACCTCTCCTGTTTTCCATGACCAGACGATTGAGAGCAGCCTAGCAATAACATCTGCCAGCTCCCTAAGCGCTTGCGGGTGTGTTCCATCAGGACGCATGAATTTGTAGATGGCAAATTTGCCTAGATGTTCTCTAACATGAAAACTGCCTTCTTCTGTTTGAGTTTTTCAGGAGCTCCTTGCAGGTCTCCTGCCTCCACTGATTGATTTCCTGTTCTTCAGGATGCACCGATCCTGAGCTCAGAGAAGGCTGTGCTTTTTAAGCAGTTTAGACAGATGTGGTAGAGCCCTGAACTTTCACTTGGGCAAACTAAACACTTAAAACTCACTCAGCAAGGCGTATTTTTCCTTCTCTTATTCAACACCACAGCTTCTCTCTGGATCTTCTTCATTGTGTTAAAGTCTTTTTGAAATGTGAACACTAGTTATTCACAGTTTTTAATTAAGGAACCCAATAGGGCCAGTCAAAGACGTACTATAACTTTCATTCTTATTGAAGGGTCTAGTACACGTGAATGTTTTTGACATGGTAATGCATAGCAAGCTTGTCCTTCACTTGATATTCCTCAGTGACAAATCTTCTTTTCAGAGACATTACTTCCCTGGGCAAATTCCCTTACTGATCAACTATGACCCATATTTTTTTATTATCATATGTAATCATCTTGCAACAGATTCCAACTGTCCTGGATCTGTCCCACTATCTTTAGCACTGACACAAAGACCAGTATAACCTAAGCAGAAAATTTGCCACTGCTTCATGCATCCTTATGGGTGATCTACACAAAACTTGAGATAGTGGATCAAGAAGGATCTAAGGAAGCACATTTGCTCTGTGATGGTTCTCCATGTATAATTATATTATGATACAGTCCCTGGGCAGTGATACAGTCCCTGGGCAGATGTTAGTCTAACCAGGATACACATATTGAACTTGTAAGCTTGCAGTTTCTTGAGTGTCATGTGGAGGTGTGGTGCTCAGCCAGGGAACTCGCAGATGTTACATCCATTACCCAATCAACATTGTTCTTGGGGGGAAAAAAGTTATTTCTGATGAGACCTGGTATTTAGGATGTCACCATCTTTGTTTTTCCTTACCAAAGATCTGGAAACTGTTCCTTTGTTTTTATGATAATGATTACTGCTACTGATTTTTGCTTTGCCTCTATCCTGATTTAGCATTTTTATTTTTACAAACCATTCCCTCTTTGCATTTAAACATCTCCTCTTGTTTTCTTTCCAAAACAGGTAAATTAGAAAAGAAACATAGTGGTGGTTATTTTTTCCTAGGTTGTGGGGTCAGGTCACTTAGAGGACTAATCCTGAGAAGAATGCACAGTGAGAGATCCTCTGGTGAAAGTTCAGATGCCTGAATTTTTCCTGAGCTTCAGCTCCCTGAAGTTCATGGTGTTCAGCAGTTGTTAGGAACTCTGGATTCAAACCAACATGCAAAAACCACAGCAAATCACTGTCAAAGTTTTCAGCTGTTGGTTGGACTTTCTTTTTTGAGATGATGTCATTTCAAATTGATTTCTTTGTGTAACTATGAAGGAATTTGACCCTGAAGAAATCAAAACCTCAGTCAACCTTCAGAGGTTCCTAGCCTTACTTTCGAGAACTTATATCCAGGAGGGTCTGAATTACTGTTGGCATTACTCACAAATACTCTGCACAGGTCCAACAACAAGCAACATATGTGTGTCACACACTGCCAAACACCTTGATGTGCATTCAGGAAATAACAGCAGTAGTTTCCCAATCGTACTGAGCTCAACTAGGGATGCAGGGCCTTGAGAAGATGCTGATAACCTGAAACCCTCTTGGCTTTGTGCAAGCTACAGCACAGACAGGAAAGAACCATAATCTTTTCCCAGTCCTCTTTTTAGCAATATTTCTCACTTTGTTTTCTTTCCCCAAATATTTGGATGAAAGCTACAATAATTACTTTATGTGAAGAAGAAGAAGAAAAAAATCCTCTGTGACTTACTGATCCTTGCCTTGTAAACAAAGAGGACGGGGGAATATTTTTAAAAATCCAAATACCACAGCTCAGTTTTATTCCTTCTTTGATACTGTTCTTTTTTATGTTGCTACGGTATGTGTGCGCCATGTGAAAGTGAGGTTGCTATGGAAACTACTCATTATTTTTCAATAGTAGGCTAGCTACTTAAAAAAAATCCTACATCTTTTTAATCCCTAGAGAGTCCTAATTTATCCCGTACACAGACTTTCCTTCTTGACAGTTCCTTTAATATTCACTGCACTGCAGTGCGCATTAATCTGAACATGTCTAACAAATCCACAACTTACTTCTGAAATCAACTTTCCAGCAAAGTTTGGTTCTAAAAAATAAAAAGTACTTTTTCAGCTTGGCTTTTTCCAGCTTATATTTCTCTGAAAGATTGTAGGTACGAACAGCAAAGCCAAGAGCAGACCTCTACGAGCATCTCGCTGCTTAGAGAAACAGGCATGGCAAAAATAGAAGATCCTTTATTTATAATAAATGGTAAAGCCTGCAGGAAAGGAGGATGGACAGTAGTCAGAAGTGTTAGCCTGTAATGTGGGGTTCACTCCTTCTGGTGCCACAGGCGACACTGTCTCTTCTTCCCTCGATTCTGCACCTACAGAAAGGTGTGGAGCACTGCCTATTTGACTAAATTCACCAGTGAACATCTGGAGCACTGAGGTAGCAAACCTCATCAGCGCAGTGGGTGGGAGTCATGGGACTTGCCAGAACTCCAGACTGTCACCATGTGGCACATCCTACCACTCTTTGCTTAGACAGCCTACTGTTCCTCCTCCTTTACTTTTTAAAAATAAACTAATGAAGCAACTTTCAATGACAAGCCAAGTAACTCCCTTTCACCCAAACCCTTCTATATTGTTGCGTTAAGCAAAAGAATGTTGTTGGCTGAAGGTCCCAATTTCAGAACATCAGCTGGTGCTTAAAAGAGGCTCACCAAAAGAACTAGCCTCTCCCTGACAAAATATTCGCTCTCCCCTGAGGATGTGACTATTCCAAAATATTCATTCCCCTCCAAGGATCTGACTATTCCCACATTTCTCAATACTTATTAGAAGCACAGCAGTGGTATCTCAGTGGAGCAGCTCTCATCAGAGCAAGAATGAAAACCAGAAGAGTGACAGTAGCTAATTTTCTCATCCCCTCTGTATTGTGCATATCTGAAGCCTCGGCAGCATCTCTTTAGTTTATTGCAGATTTCCACTGCTTCATCAAATGACAAAACTCATCCATAATACATACTGAACAGCAACAGGCACCCCAGAATTTAATGAAAGCAGAACTGGGCTAACACAAAGTATATCAAGTATTTCAGAGGTATTTCAACCACATTTCCATGGCTGTCACTGTGGCTCCTTTTCTTTCTCAGCAGTATTTGCCTGTAAATAACCTTTCACACATTTCATGTGTGCAATCACATGTAAACCAGAACAAAATTCGGCCTCAGATAGGAGCAGCTACTCGCAAACTTTTAAAGCTAGCAGGTCCAGATTCAGGTCCAAGTCTTCCTGTATACAATCAGCTTTTCCTTCTGGGATTTCTGTAAGGAATCACTGCCCGTGAGTCCTTGCACTGCAATTTTAACAAAGAAGGAAAAACACTGTGTGTTTTATGTAGTTCATCAAACTTTCCTACTAGCACACAGTTCACAGATATTACATACCAACGTTAGATAACATAAGTAGCTCAATAATGTGCCACACACAATCTGAAAGGTTTAAAGCCACAAATGTCTTTATCGTTGATTCAGGGAAAAGATTGCCAACATACTTAACATTCTCCCCAACCTTTTTGTCTGGTACTTATTACCACACTAGGACAAGAAAGTCCAGAATTTATTCTTGTTCACTGTAATTGAAACCCTTTTCTGCAAGAGTATTCAGCTTTTTCCTGACGTCAGCTCAGGAAAAAAACCTCCCCATGATTCTCTGCATTCCAATTTTACCTTGTTGAACGGTGCTACTTGTTTAACATGACCCAAAAGTGAGACTACAGCCAGCAATGGTTTTCAAAAACATATTTATGAAAATTGGAATGTTGTGCTTGAACCTTCAGCGCTCATATAGCTCAAGGAGGTGGAAGCCCTGAAAGAATTCACACTTTTTTCCAGCAAATGTAAGAAAGCCAAAGCTGAACCTGAGAGCCGGCTTAAAGGGGGGCCTGGGGTTCATGGTGGTGTAAACACTGATGCACCGACATCTTCAAACTCCCTCCTCCGGGGCTCCTGTACATGTTCCTGAGCCTTCCTTCTCCCAGCAGACGGAATTTCTGCTCAGCAAACCCTGCCCTCTGCTGACCAAATGCCGTCAGTGCTATACACACCGCCAAATGCAGGTTTTAGCCTATTTGCACATAGATTGCGATGAAAATCACACGTGGGTATCCACTCAGTGCCATGATTAGGACCTTATTTATCCCTCCCTTAAGCTTTAATCAACAGTACTTTTAAAAACCTGTTTTTCAGAGAAACATTCACGTGGCCTACCCTAATGGCCTCTGTGCATCACGTATATAGACAATTGTGCTGTATCCATCCCTCTTCCATGAAAACAATTCTTTCCAGAATGATGACACGGCACAACAAAACTACCTCCCAGCCTCACCCTTCTGCCACCAAAACAGTGGCCGTTCCCCATATAAAGGAACATCCCTGAGCCCAGCTCTGACCCCAGTCTTGCCAAGCTGAGCCATGTGTTTCACACACTGGGCATTGCTGCTTTCAACTCACCACAGCACGAGGCAATAGTGGCAAAAATTAATTAATTATGGAGATGCTAAGTGGTTGGCATGACCAGGGTGCGAAACTTAACCGCATCTATACAGTCAGAAGTTGAAGCCTTGCACAGGCAGTGGGAAAACAGTGAAATCCAGATATCTACATGGTCCTTAGGCAAAAGACTTTTTCCAGACTTTATTTAAAGCCATTTGCTGAATTATTTCTATCAAGCAGGTATCAGATCAGCACAAAGCCATGCTCCTACCCGTACGGTACAATCAGCGTACGCCTCTCTCCCACTGTGCAAATATGTACCTGGCTGTAACATATATTCCTTTGTAACTGCGGTAAATCCAAAGCTGAGCACGTGAGCAGATGATACCAAACTCAAATAGCCTCTGAGGGGCGGGAACCAGCAGGTCACTGGATTTTTAGAGCGGTGGCCAGAGCCTACCCATGTGCCGGCAGCACTCCTGGGTGCTGCCAGGTGTTCATGCTGTGTTTGTCTTTCAAAACTGAGGAATCACCAGACTTTTTGGTGTTGGTTTGTTCTGTGGGGTTTGGGTTTTTCACCCCCCCTGCAGATTTCTACGCAGCAGCAAGGCCTGGCACAAAGCTTATCATGCTGGAACACACCTGGACAGGCAGGTAAAAATTGTGGGGCAAGAAGCCCATAAATCACAACTTCTTCCACGCCTAATGGCTCCACACCACATCCTGCCAGTCCCGGGCTGTGAGCTGCATCGTGGAGGAAGAGTTAGGTGCCAAGTTTTTGAAAAAACTTTTGAAAAAACTGCAGAGCAGTTTTGAATACACGCTCCAGGAGAGCCACAGAGCACTTCCCTGGGACTGAAAAGGCTGGAAACAGCTGGGCAAACTGGTAACATGCATTTCTATCACTCAAATTGCAGGAGGAGCCATTTGCCCCATGGAACTGACTCTGTAGCCACAAAGATGGCTTGAGAAGGTTGGAGGCTGGCACCACAGCCAAAAGGCAATGGATGACACACACTGGGGAAGCTGAATATAGCCCCAGCAAAGGGGAGAACGGTGCTACCCTGCCCCACAGCTCCAAAGCTCCTGGTCCCAGCCCAGCACCAGAGATAACAGTTAACTTCAATTCATTTCAGTTCCATGAGAGACCCAAAAAATGAGAAACACTCATAACCCTCACCCAGTGCATGGGGTAGGGAGAGAGAGGTGCAACTGCTCCCTGCTTGCTCCCCAGGCCGATCAGGCGGGGACAGCAAGGCTGTTCCTCTGCCCTTGGAGGACTCACCTGCAGAGACCCAACTGCCCAGGAGCAGCAGAGACCTCCTGTCACTACTCAGGGCACATCCCCTCTGCTCAGCGTACGGCAGAGCGTGCCACATGCGAGAGCAAGGCCACCTTGCTGATGTATGAAGCGAAGGCAAAGCAACCACGGGCAGCAAATAAAGCAGGAAAAACAACAGAGCTCAAAGCACAATCAAGAGAACAATTATCAACCCAAGAGGAGAGACATTTTATGCCCCACTACTTTCTCTCTGTCACGGGGCGACTGCTAATTAGAACAGATACGATTTTTAGGCAGAGTGTGATTTCCAGGCTGATGGTGTCCTTAAAATTCTTTCCTGGCTTTCATCGCTATTCACGGCACGGCAGTTTGCTCTCACTTACCCTGACTCGGCAAAGCTGTGTTCTGTTTTAGGCACATGCTTAAACCACTGTGTTGTGAGAACATGGGTCTTCTGCTGAGACAAGAGGGTTTTCAGAGAATCACAGAGTGTCAAGAGTTGGAAGGGACCTCGAAAGATCATCTAGTTCAACCCCCCTGCCAGAGCAGGATCACCCAGACTAAATCACACAGGAACACATCAGGCAGGTTCGAATGTCTCCAGAGAAGGAGACTCCACAGCCTCTCTGGGCAGCCTGTTCCAGTGCTCAATCACCCTCACAGTGAAAAGTTCCTCCTTACATTCACATGGAACTTCCTCTGCTCCAGCTTGCACCCATTGCCCCTTGTGCTGTCGCTGGCCATCACTGAGAAGAGCCTGGCTCCATCCTCCTGACTCTCACTTGTTACATATTTATAAACATTAATAAGGCCACCCCTCCTTCTCCTCTTCTCCAAGCTAAAGAGTCCCAGCTCCCTCAGCCTGTCCTCATAAGGAAGGTGTTCCGTTCCCTTCATCATCTTGGTGGCCCTGCACTGGACTCTTTAAGGAGTTCTGTGTCCTTTTATGTCATACTCAGCTTAAATCATGTCCTTCAGTATTCTTCTGCATAAGGACCACTGGCAGTAGCTCTCAGGAGAGAAGCAATTTTGACCTATGTCAAAAGTTAAGGTATTATATTAGATTTGCTCAACTCTAAATGGTTGGTTTCCTCATTCCTTTCCTGCTCTAGGGATCCCCCATCCATCAAAAACTGCAGGAATCAAATATTTTGTCCATCCAGCAGGTGGATATTTTTTTGGTGGGAAATTGAAGAGTTGGATACCAAAGGTTGCTCTACAACAGTCCCATGAAGGTCCTGCCCCCAAGCCTGGGAGGCAGTGGGTGCAAGCCGACTTCTATCAGCCACACATGGAGCCCACAAGGGTCAGCTGGGTCTCGGGGGGGTGGGCAGGGTTGATGCAAGCTTAAGGTAGGTGTGGCCACAGACTTAAATAATAAGTCAACATGACACTGAGGACATTCAGATCTGCAATGGAGCTGAAGAGGCGTCATCAGTTAAGAGGTGCCAGAGAACTAGCAAATGTGGGGCACAACTAGCATTCGGAGCAGTGGGAGAACCTGGAGCACTCTGTCTTCTAAGTAGCCATTACTACAAGCTTCGGCAATTGATTTCAGCACAGTTTTCTATAGAATGATCCCACAGCAGGAAGATAACTCATCTTACTAGCCAGGGAGATGAGCTCTGGCACTGTTCAAATGCCTTGAGGATGATGCAACATCAGGAGGACACTCAAAACCCCATGATTTTCCAAGGCTTTAATATGTGGCTCAAGTCTCCTAATGGTTAGGACAAAAATTGTGCAGCACAAGGGCCAAAACAGCCCATGTAGACAGTAGCTTAGGCCCTGAATTTGCAGTCGGCATGCATGCAGCGTGGCTTCACCAGCTGCTGTAACCCACCACTGTGGGTGACAGTGCCAATGCAAAGGAAGATTTCTGCTGCTGCAACAAGTGTCAGCTTGCTGATTCACTGAAGACAGACTGAATGGCTGGGAGACACGGAGAACATCTCTCTACTGCTGACAATGCTGAGCCCTGCTCTTAGTACCAAAGGACTGGAAAAGGAGGGAGAAAAAAAGAGACACATTACTTGTAATTGTCTTGCCTCCAGTTCTGTCACTTGCTTTATATTCTTGGGTTTTTTCCCTCCTCAACTGCTCCGGCCATAAATTTCTGGCTGTGCCTGTAGGGCGTTTTACCTGCACATCAGCACCCGAGGGACACAAGCTGTATGCAGGGCTTACCTTCTGTCGCAGGGTCTCTGGAGGGCACAACCAGAGGGTTTGATGGAACACTGTGATCTTCATTTCAGTAACACAACCTGTTCATGCTATTTTAATTGTGGTTTAATGGCTTACAGCCAAGGCAAGGAGTGAATTTCAGGGCAGAAGGCAGGAAGGTTTTTACTTTCATACCAGTCTCTGATACCAGATATGCCTTCAAACCACCGTATAGCTTGAAAAATGCATTGCACTGCACAAGCGTGCCAGCCTGGTGGCAAATGGACTTGGATGAAAAGCCGTGACACACATCTATTCACTTCTCCTTTTTTCTATATGCTGTCCCTTTCTCACAGTTAGTCTTCCTTTTCTTTTATCTTCCCCCCCCTCCTCCTTTTATTTTCCCCCTGGAAATGTGGAGAACTTCTATAGCAGCTTGAAACTCGTGTGAGTTTTACACAATTCTTACCTGGGAGCCAAAAATGAAAGGCAAGCCTGCATCACACTGCTTTGGAGGGATTGGTGCTTTCTCTCACCACTCCAGCACAAATTCGCAGCATGAGGGCAAGAGAGGCACCCAAGCTGGGCTCATACACACCCTCCTAGGAAGCAGCACATTCGCTTCACAGTGGTATCATCTGCCTTCCCCATCCCCACTCCCCATGCCACACATTTCAAACACACTGATAATGCAATCCTGAGACTTCCAGAACATCCAGACCTTTGCTGCTCACTCTTACTTGGGGAAACCGGCTGAGTTCTTTACCTCACTGGTAAATAATAACATACTTCTCACTTAGAAGAGTTTGGCAAATTGATTGCCTCATGGACATGGATTGCTCTGACTGGACACAAGGTCAGCCCCTGTCAGTCCCAGTTTCTCACCCTTTGTTAGGCAATAATTTAGACTGCCAAGGGGAGCCCTGTTCCTCAGTATCTCAGAATTGTAGGGATTGGAAGGGACCTCCAGAGATCATCGAGTCCAACCCCTCTGCCAAAGCAGGGGCCCTAGGACAGACCGCACAGATAGGCATCCAGGCGGGTCTTGAATATCTCCAGAGAAGGAGACTCCACACCCCCTGGGCACCCTGTCCCAGGGCTCTGTCACTCTCACTGTGAAAAGGTTTTTCTGCATATTGGTGTGGATCTTCCTGTGCTCCAGCTTGAGGCCATTGCCCCTTGTCCTGTCCTCACAGACCACTGAAAAGAGGCTGGCCATTTCCCCCTGTGTCCTATACTTCAGATATTTATAAACATTAATCAGATCGCCTCTCAGTCTTCTTTTCTCAAGGCTGAACAGCCCCAGTTCGTTCAGCCTTTCCTCGTAGGGTAGATGCTCCAGGCCCTTAATCATCTTTCTAGCCCTCTGCTGGACTCTCTCCAGGAGATCACTGCCTTTTGTACCAGGGAGCCCAGAACTGGACACAATAGTCCAGGTGGGGCCTGACCAGGGCAGAGTAGAGGGGGAGGATCACCTCCTTTGACCTGATGGCAATGCTCCTTTTTGATGCACCCCAGGATCCTATTGGCCTTCTTGGCCACCAGGACACACTGCTGGCTCACAGCCAACCTGTCATCCACCAGGACCCCCAGGTCCTTCTCCACAGATACAGAGACATAGGAGATAAGGGGAACCATTCCACTGTGTCCCAAAAAAATGATGGCTACACAATTTGTCTAAGAGAGAAAGGGGATCAGGGATGACCAGGTCACACATGGAAACACAGAACTGAGAGCTTCCCTTGCAGAGGTGGGGTGGGCAGTGAGGGGGGATGCAGGGCTCAGGAACAGCAATGCCACCATTATTTTCTCCTCTTCTTACAAAAGCCTGATCTGTTTCTTTCTTTTCCCTTCCCAACAGTGCATAGCTATGCTGTGAAGCTCGTTGCCGCAGGATGCTGTGTATGCCAGAGGTTTCTAAGTGCTTGTACAAAAAATCCAGTGACACAACCTGGGGTACAGAAACATCCCCAGCCAGAGGCTGCTGGAAGGACACACAGGGGGAGCTACATGTTCTGCTTATGCTAATCTAATATCTTTCCTCTACGCAACTGCTATTGACAATTGTCAAAGAGATGAAAAAAGAAACTAGTTTAACCTTTAGTGTGATCTGGTGCACACTCTACTATGTTTTAGTACTGCCATTTACTTGATGACTTCACCTTCACCCCAATGCCCGAAGTCACAGAAGTAAATCATAAAAGGCCTGAAGGACACTTTGAATTGTTTAATCTCCCAATTATCTTCAGCAGATCTCAAGTTACAGAGGCTCAAGTTTACAGATGCTGGGAATCAGCAGTACTAATGCTGCACATCTTCTGTTTCAGGGCTTAACCTGCTCCATTTCTCCGTGAGGGTGCAATTGCACAGCTCATAGAGATGTTTTCTCCTGCTTTCCTGTGCCAAGAAGAATCTGGCAGGCACCAACAATAGAAGAGTTAGGCTATGGATGCTTCTCTCAGCCTATGTGTTTGTGATACATAGAACAGAACAGCACAGAAGTCCTGTGACGTTGACACACTACCCAGTCTTGTGATGCAACAGGGATCATGATGTGAATCCTACCAGTGCCTCCACATCCTGTGCATCTTCCCAGCAGCACCATGGAAGCAGAAAAGATTTGGCAAAGCCCAGCCACACTTGATATTTCCTCCCAGGAAGGAAAGAAGGTTGGGCAGAACTGTTCCAGATGGCAAACAGACATGCACAGTTGAAGCTGCAAAACAAGCCCTGCTGACCTGCTACCACCAACCATTTAACGGTGAGACAAATTCTGTTTGGGGGATTTCCACTGGCCTTAAAAGGAAAGAGTTCACTACTCTGTGGGTTGATCTAGAAACCGGCAGTTGAGAGGAACGGCAGAGCAATGCCAATTCACACACCATGTGTGATCCCATTAACAGTGACTAAACACACCTAGGATCCGCTGAAACCAACCTCCCCTCTGGCACCCACAGCCCAGGACTTCACAATGCCCACAGGAAGACATTAATGCACACATGGTCAGTGGGCTTGTCTGAAGTGGAGACCCACAGCTCAAATCACAGGGTCATGCTCAAGCCCTGTGGCTCGCCATGAACAATTTATATTCCATGGTCCATAGCCCATCCCCAGTCAGTGCACGCAGTTCTCGGAGGCACGCAGCGGGGTTTGTTCTGGGAACTGAGGACCTCATTGAAATGCTAGTTACAAAACAGGCTACTTCAGGGATGCCCAGGGTTTGTATTATTTAAAGTCAAACTGGACAAACAGAAGAATGTATAATGGAGAAAAGCCTGATCTGGAGGGACAGGAGATAACCTGCTTGGTCTCCTCTCTCTCCTCATCACTTCAGCTCTTAAGAATTTACGCTGGAAAACGTTTTGCCCAGTAACATTAGGGCCATCCTGCAAAGTGTCCAAGCACACAGGGCAAACCAGCGTCAGCCGCAATGCTGAGGTCTTACAGATGTACATGGTGAAGCATCAGATCTCTGCAGATCAGCTTCTCCAGCAGTGATGAATTTCAGTTTAACCACACCCAAACTTACCCAGGTTACTTTGACATCTACCCTCACACCTTCTCAACAGGAGGAAGAAATTAATCTCTCCCTTTGCATCAGCAGTGGCTCCTGTCAAAAGATGTTCTGCATATGTTCCTAGCCCATTCTCTTTTTTGCCACCATTGTTGCATTTTTACCCCTGCTCTCTCTCTCTCGATACACAGTTGTGTTTCAACATACACCTATAGCATATTTTGGGCAAAAGAAGGGTCTGTATCCCACCCTATTCATTCTTCTCCCCCTTTTTTTGTCTTTTATAATTGGATTTCATTTGGGGTCTGCACACAGAAGCCATGAATCCATCGTTGTGGTGCCCAAGGTGCAGTATTCTAGGCCAGCTCTCCAGAGATGCTCAAATGCCAAAGCCCTGCAGATCTCCATTCTCTCACATAACCAGGCTCTAATGTTCAAACAAGCTATTCTTATTATTATTTCTAACATGCTTTATCATGATTTTAAAGAGCAGAACATTCTAAACCTCTGTTTTCTGCTCAAACTATGGCAGACACTACCAGAAGTGAGCCTGTTTATTCAAACTTCAGTAGTATCTTTCCATAGAATTTCCATTCTGATCAGTCCCGCGGACAATAAACAGGCCATTTGCTGATTCCTAAGTGGTAGGAATTAATTTGAATTTCAAGACAAGAGATATGGATCAGGGAAAAATAAATTAAAAAACCGCAGTATATTTTCATACCCTGTGATAGGAGCCTGCAGCCCACACTTTGTTCTTGCAAGTTCAGGTCCCTGGAGCAGTTGAATCCCAGCAGCAAGTTCAGCAAGGTCAGCCATGCAAACACAAACTTCCTGTATCTGGCAGCCATAAGGAGCCCACAGTGGGCTTCTGCTGCCAGGACTAAACTTCTGATGGCACCCAGTCAAAACCAGCCATGGCTACAGGAGTTGCAGTCCTACACCCACAGCTGCAGTAATTCCATTATGAACCTTTGCAGAAGCAAGACAAGGAGTTTTATGTGAGAATAAATGTCCAAGACAGGAAAAGAAGTGAAAAAAAAGGAAGTGGCATTAACACAGACCCACATTTATCAAGCACTAGTTTCTTCCCCTACCATACAATTTGAATGATACAGAGTTTTTCAGCCTTCCATCAGAGATCAATGCTTGAAATCTGAAGCCAGACAAATTTGGGTGAAAAATGAGGCATACAGTTAAGAGCAAAGTGATTAACAACTATATGACTTAAACACCTTGATGGATTCTCTGTCACTGGGGCATGCTCTCATCAGATTGGGTATTTTTCTCTGGTTACATACCACCTCAAACAGTTCCTCAACTCAAAGCAGGCATAATTCATGGAAGCTGATGACCTGCAGAAGGAAGGTTTCAGATCAATTCAACCTTAACACTCCAGTTTAGAAGACATCTTTAAGCTACAACCAACATCAACACTCCATATATTTCTGGACCATGCCTGGACAGAATGAAACATGGCTATGGCTCCACCAACATCTGTCACCGAGCCCTGGCAGCAGCAGTTCCAGAGCACCTTCCTGTTATCTTCACTAGGCTAAAAGAGATGGATGGGAGTATGGGATACTCCCATCCTGGAGTACACCATCAGGACCACACCTGACCTGTGAGCTACCAGAAGGGCCACAACACAAGATGAATGCAATGAATTTAATCTTCTAATAGACAAACACATCTGTATTTAAGCACACCATTTCATAACTTATTATGGTCCAGTCTAGACTGTCACAATGAATTGCCATGCCAGTGAAGTCCCCTTATGAATTCTGGGTGAAAGAGAAATCTTGTGGCACAGGGGTATCCAGACATCTGTTCTGGGAAGGTGTAGAAAGTATGACCTGGTATCTGCTGAGCTGATGCGAGACTCCTACCAGTCTCAGGGAAATGAGAAATACAGCTCTCAATTTTGTAGCATAAAACCCCAATATTTCATGAGTAGTTAGGAAGCACAGAATGAGGTGGATAGGACAGGTACAGGGATGCTGTACCTATCCTATCAACCTTTAGTGCTGTAAGCACTAAAAATTCAAGTGACGAGCACAAGTTTAGCCTGAGTTTTGAAGCGGCACAGCACATAGCTCTCACACTGATGAGTCCATCACTCTATTGTCATAGTGCCACTCATAGATCAAGACTCCACTGGGCAAGGCACAAACAGGTTCCAAAGGATGGATTGCTCCTTGGGGCTCAGCTGCTAACAGGCAAGCTACAGCAGGCAATATAACTATCACTTGTCAGCTAATTCACACCAACTTTCTTTGTGCATACTTAGCCCATGGCCAATGTAAGGTAATTTGGACTAGTTTGGCCTTCACAGGGCATATACTGCCAGAGAGCTGCCACCTAACAGCTCGTGTGCCTGAACTGTGATTTCTTCTTTACCAGGTAGTCTCAAGCTCACTGTATACATCAGGCATGCAAGCTGCCATCACAACATTAAATATGCCAGCACTTCTCCATCAATGCAGCGAACCCCTGATCTTTCCAGTGCAGGAGCTCAGGGTGACTGGGGAATATTGAATATCGCCTGGTGCTCTCAGAGCTGCAAGTTCTTTACTGGTTTGGTATCTGCACCCAAGCCCACGCTTCTAATGCAGCGAAATCTTGTGACCTGAGGAGCAGATATACTGAATGTAATCATGGAAAACAACAAGCAGATCTATTTTATTTCCCCAGGTAACTCAGAGCTGCTCCTCTTACCACGGGACATCACACCAAACATTGCTCTGATCTGACATCTGTAACTTCTTGTTCCTGAACCTAAGCCACTAACCATTTACAGGCCACAAAGTGAAACTGAACTTTCTTTCCAGAAAGACTTTTCAACAGCTGCAGAAATTTCACCCTTAGGATGCTTTCTTCCAAAGAGACAAGATGTAAAACCTGGTTTCTTCTTTGTGGCCAACTCTACACAAATCTTCTTCCCAAAAGGCATGTATGTCCTCAGATCACACACAGGAATAATTTCTTTTGCACTCATTCATAAACCTGCATGTCTTTCTTTTAATTTTCCTCCTCAAATTTAGTCTTTTGAGCCACTCAAGAGAAAGGAAAATTTCTGTTTTTCAGGTACATGAAGTTTCTCCAGCCTCAGGGAATTTGGAAACAGATCTTTTGTCATATAAAACAATAAAACCCGAGTAAATCCTGTGGTGTTGCATTTCTCTCTTAGCAGGACTACTGTTTTCCATTAAGCAATGATGAATGCTTCTCCCTATGGTCTCTTCCAGGAGCTGTTCTAAAACCCTAAGGATGCATCTTTTTATTAAAAGTAGGAAAATCCTCTAGGTATGTTAGATCAGCTCTGAAGTTCTGCCTAAACTTATCTCAGATGTGATATCCCACAGAGCAGAAACATGAATGGGAGACAGATTCAATTAGTCTTTCTCAGAAATAAGAGAGCACTGAAGATACAAAAGATAAGCATCTCTTGAAATGCTTCAGTATAAGTAAATCGTGTGCAGCAACAACTAGAGTAAGGAAAAATTCCAGAAAAAAAAACCAAAACCCATGCATGAGAGAAAGAAAGATCATGAAAAATAGTGGTACTTTATGTTTTTGTGGATGCTGCTGCTTTCAGCTTATTTGTTTTCATTGTACTGCTGAGCATCCTGGAATTTCGTCCTTGAATATCCCAGGCTAAAGATTCTGGAAATATGCTGGAAGAGGATACTGTCATTCTTTTCTAGGTTAACTGATCCACTTTGCATGGGATACTTAAATTATTATATAGGTCAGAGAACAATTCTCTACCATAGGATCAAACACATTCTCTTGGGAATTCGGATATCTGGGTTTAAAGTTTTGCTCCTGGGAATGTTTATCTCTACAAGATGGTATGGCAGACCCATAAAACCCTGTGTCTTAGTGATTAGGACACATTTTGAAAGATTATTTCCCCCATGGTGATAGATTGCTACAACTCCTTTCTTATCATAGAATCACAGACTGGTTTGGGTTGGAAGGGACCTCAAAGATCATCTAGTTCTAACAACGCTGCCATGGGCAAGGACACTTTCACTAGAACAGGTTACCCAAACTTGGTCTTCTCCATTTTACTTAGCCTAAATTAATTTTTTATTGCCAGAACTGTCCATAAAGTCAGGAGAACCTTGTTAGTTTCATGAAAACTGAAATGCTGTGGTTTGGAAAAAAAATTACAGTTTGTTTAGAAAATAGCTCAGCTCATTTTACTTAAGTAACCCACACAAACCACAGCCTCTCTGGGCCAGGCACTATATGAATGCCAACTGAAAGGTAACTTCTACCAAAAATAATTCCTTTTTAAAGCCTGATACAGAAGACAGACGGATGCACACAAAAGGGGAAGAGAGTGGAAATGCATCAGAGACCATTGATATAGTTTCCTTAATGAGACAGGTAGAAATTACCAAAACATGCCCTTTGCCATCAGCTCAGAACACAGCATTCCCAAATTACTAAGTACTTCCAGTGTTCTGGCAGCAAAGAAACTACAGAGAAAAAAAAAAAAAGGACCTATTTCCTAGCTATACCTGATTCATAGGGAGGATGAGAACCAAACTCTTCTCAGTTACCCTGTTACCTCAGCAGTCTGTGGTCACACACTCCCACTTCTACTCTACTGCCAAGTCACTGGGGACCCCATTTGCTGTCATGTAATGTCATCTCTCATTTTCTTGCATGCTCTTTTAAGACGGGGCTGCTTCTGTAGACTCAGTGGTCTGAGGATATGAAAGAGAGGATTTGTGGGAGTGTCATTAAATCAACTGTTGTAAAAGGAAAGGCTCCAAATCTGAAGGGCTCACGCACTTGGAAGTTTGTCTTGCCTACCAGATGAGTTATGCTAATGAAACACATTACTTTTCCACACAAATATTGCTGTAAAACTAAGTACAGCACAGTATCAGGGGTCTAGATAGAACCAATATATTCTAACATAACCTTAACTTAGCCTTGTCTTCAAGCTCATGGGGACTTCCACTACAAAGGCCATTGACTCGTGAGGGAATTAGGAGGGCCCATGGTGACATGCATGGCTGAAAAGAAACTGCAGGCAGTTAAGGAAGTGCTGAGCTGGAAGGAAAGGGGACGGGCAGTTCCATGACTAAGCAAGCCGACTGACACCCTGAAAAAACAGATGTTTTCTCTGTCTCTGGTACAATCAGGTTCTGTGATGCTGGGCAAAACATTTAAGCTGAATTCTGCTAAGTGATCACTGAAGTGTTCCTTACTTCACCAAAGCTCACCTCTGGGACTTCTGATGCTATGTGTAGAAATGCCATGGGTCAGCATTGTCATTGAGGTCACAGACTTGTGCTTTGGACTCGCATAGAAATAACTGCCACCCCCAAAGTCTTCTCAATGTGTTAAGAATTGTTCCTCCATTCACTATATCCATACAATGGGAACAAACCCCTTCTAATGCACAGCAGCTGTCCTGTGAAAACAAATTCCATGGGATTTGAGGCACATTCAGATACTGTGGCAGTAAATGCTAGAGAAGAGCCCATAAGAAAATTAAACAGCATCTGAAGACAGTGCAGATGAAGGCCTAGGGGCCATACATTAAACAATGGGAGGGAAATGCAACGTTGCAGAGCTTCTCATTAAATCACTGTGGGCATGGGAAGAGGGGTCCTGTGTTAAAAAGACTAACATAAGGAAGGGAAAGAAACTAGGGTAAAGAATACAAGAAAAAGTTGAATAAGGGGATTCATTGGCAACTTTAAGTTTGTATTTTTTGAGTGTCTGCCAGGGTGATGATTTCTCTCATGCATATTGTGATCCCATACAGAGATCACAGAATCACAGAATCGTAGGGGTTGGAAGGGACCTCGAGAGATCATCGGGTCCAATTCCCCTGCCTAAGCAGGCTCCCTATCTCATATTACATAGATAGGCATCCAGACGAGTCTTGAATATCTTCAGAGAAGGAGACTCCACCACCTCCCTGGGCAGCCTATTCCAGTGCTCTGTCACCCTCACTGTGAAAAAGTTCTTCCGCATGTTGGTGCTCCAATTTACAGCCATTGCCCCTTGTCCTGTCCCCACAGACCACTGAAAAGGGGCTGGCCAATTTCCCCTGCATCCCATGCCTAAGATATTTATAAACACTAATTAGGTCCCCCCTAAGTCTTCTTTTCTCTAGACTAAACAGTGCCAGCTCACTCAGCCTGTCCTCATATGGGAGATGTTCCAGGCCCTTAATCATCTTCGTAGCCTTTCTCTAGACTCTCTCCAGGAGGTCCCTGTCTTTTTTATACCAGGGAGCCCAGAACTGGACACAATACTCCAGGCAGGGCCTGACCAAGGCAGAGTAGAGGGGGAGGATCACTTCCTTCGACCTGCTGGACACACTCTTCCTGATGCATCCCAGGATCCTATTGGCTTTCTTAGCCACCAGTGCACACTGCTGGCTCATAGCCAACCTGTCATCAACCAGGACCCCCAGGTCCTTCTCCACAGAACTCTTCTCCAGCAGGTCATCCCCCAGTCTGTACTGATAGAGACAGTTATTCCTCCCCAGGTGCAAGACTTTACACTTGCTCTTGTTGAATTTCATTAGGTTTCTCCCTGCCCAGCTCTCCAGCCTGTTCAGGTCTTGCTGGATGGCAGCGCAGTGTTCCTGCGTGTCAGCCACCCCTCCCAGCTTTGTATCATCGACATACTTGCTGAGGGTGGATGCTATTCCCTCATCAAGGTCATAAATTAAGAGATTAAACAGGACTGGACCCAACACCGAGCCTTGGGGAACACAACTAGTCACAGGCTTCCATTCAGATTCTACTCCACTGATCACGACCCTCTGAGCCCGGTCCGACAGCCAGTTCTCAACCCAAAAGATATCTAAAGGTATATCAAAAGATATCTCGACCCAAGAGATATCTAAAGGAGCTCTGAACAACCTCTACCAGTGACTGAAAGTCTACAGCCATGCGAGTGTGAGTAATCAGTAGATACATTAGTTCTGACTAACAGGAATGAATAGCAACTGAAAGCTGGCACTGCATCAGCACAACGCAGAGCTTGTGGTACCCTCAGCTCTTCCACGAGAGTACCGCACAGGGCCAGGCACATAAAGCCTTGGCATGAGGGAGGCTCATCCCTTGGGCAGACATGGCCCTCAGGGAGGCACTGATGTAGATCAACCAGGTGTTTTGATGGCAAGTGAAATTACAGCTCAAATAACCGTGAAAATCCTGAGTCTTCAACATATATTACCACTTTGAAGCAGTGTAAGTAGTTCCACTTGATCTTTGCTGTCTTGAGAAGTAGAAAAAAGGCAGTAGTTTTAGTGCTTCATGATCTGGACGTTTTGTTGGGTGAATCATTTCTTTCACAATGCCTTTTAGCCCAGGGCTTAGAAAAACCATCAAGAACAGAAAGCATGAGTAAGATTATAGGATATAATATGAATGTTTTATCTTAATAGCAGTGTGGAAACAGTATCAGATGGCTTTTATTGCATAACCAAAATCTTCTGGAAAATCTGCCCAATACCAAACAGGGATTTAAAATCTCCTGAAAAATTAATTGGAAAAAAAAAAAAGGAACAGAAGCCAGCTTTTTAACTCCCTGTCATGTTCCGCAGCCATGGTGTTCAGTGACTTAGTGCTCTTGCACAGCATCCTTTCCCTCTGCTGTTGGGATAACTGGAGCTTACTTTAGCAATACCTACCACCATCAATGTAGCCAGCGTCCCATGCACTCAAATCACTTCTTTGCACCTGTGAGAAGCTGTCATCTGCATTCTCCTGCTCTAACCACTGATATAGCATCACCACCTCTCCCTCAGCACCCCTTCTAGAAAGGACTTCTGCTTTTCCTCTCCTGCATGACCCAAAAAGGGAGAGGGCCCTTCTTCTCCGCCAATGTTGGAATAATTGGCAAGAACTTTGTTGCCTTAGAGTAGCCTTGCTACATTATCTTCACACGTATTCCTCTCATCACTTTATCTGAAGAAGTGTCTGCATTAGTTTTAAACAAGTCTGTGCCATAGGTCAAATCTTCAGAAGTGCTTGGGGCCAGAGGCGATAAAGGACGCAGCTGCATACAAGCCAGCCACTGCTGTTCTTACACTGTCAACATTTTAAGCCCACTGTGAGCTTGAAAATCTGCACTAGAGGTATTGAGGGCAACAAGCTAACAGGAATTGCTTGGGTTGTGTGGTGGGTACCCCTTGGGCACTTTTTACACACGGAGGAGCAGAGTCCTAGGTCTCAGAGTTCTTCCCAACACCACACAACCATGATCACTTTCCCTCAGTTTCCTTGCCAACGAGAGAGGAGAGCCCTTCTGAGTCTGCAGCAACAGCCAAGAGCTCCTGGGAGAAGAGGCTTTGAACAAGGCTGAGAATCGAACCCAGACTTCTCACCAGATGACTGCCACAGCTGCTACAGCATCACATAGCAAGAGGGCAGTTTTGCCCTCTCCAGGCAAAGCTTCTCTAATAATTGGTGCTTTATGATGGACTGACACCTTTCAGTGCCCGTTAAACCCACGCTGAACCCATGTCATGCAATGAGGCATTGAAGGGCACCAGGTGGGTCCTTGACAAAGTGACTCACAGAGACACTTTGATGGACATGGGTGCTTACAGCTGGCAACTCCATCACACAAACAGCTCTGCTCCTGTGGCCTAGGGATCATTTATATTAAAGAGGGGAAATATCCAGTAAGGTTGTTCAAACTATGAGCTAGTTTTCTTCATCATTTGACTGTATTGAGCCACTAGATTCTCTTTAGATACCCAAATCAAGTCACACAATTCAGAGAAAATATGCATTCGGGTTACACTATAGTGGTCCTATAACACAAACCAAAGTGTCTGATACTCTTCCAATAGCTTCTCAATCACAGGCCTTCCTTTGCAATCTGTCTCTGTTATGGAGGTGGGCAAAGGTACTGCATGTGAAGGACTCTGGGGCTCCGCAGAAACATTAGAGCAGAGTACTCTGGCGGAACAAGAACACACAATTCTACAAGAATAAGGGAAAAATAACTGGTCTGAATTAGATTTGCCCACACAGACCATTTGCAACTGAAATGCCTATAGATGCTGCTGCCCTTGCAGTGACAGACCTGTTAGCATCTTGCCACATGAAACAGAAAAGTGTTCGGCCTACAAGGGAGGCAGCTAGGAATCCAGCTAGTACACCTGACACAATTTATTTTAAATTCAGCAATTCAGGGACTCTTGGACAAGCCTGAGTGAACAATCTTAAAAATGTGTGCAAAACATAGATTCAGTATAACCCATTTTACTGGGGTTTTTTTGGTTGCCTTTTTTGTTTTTTTAAAATAGACTGAGTGTAATAATCTTTACCCCTTCAGGAGATCCTTGGAAAAGATGTTTATCCTGCATAATTAAAACTGAAGTTCCTGTTACCTAGCTGGAGGCAGAGACCTCTTCACTGGCTGCACACAAATTTCAATTGATTTAATTGCAAAAAGGGGACCTTACGGTTTCTCTGCTTCCAAGGGCAGGTATAGAATTACTTAGTTACTGAGATCTATCTTATAGCTAGATATGACTTTTATCTTTGCCCAGTCTTCCAATACTTCAGTGCTCAAGATCTTAGAAATCTTGTCATTTCCAGACTAAACTGATGTATGGACAGTAATATCATTCATCTTAAAAAACTTCACTGTGTCCTGGAGAAGGGCCTGTTGACCTGAATAAATGAGGAGCAGTGATTATTGAAGCTGACCAAGAAAAATGCTTGAAATGCCTGGGTCTGACAGCCAAACTTTCTCCTAGATAGATATCCTGAGGATGGATATCCTGAGGATCCTCCATTTCCACCAATACCAGCAAAGGAGAGAGACCAGGTCATAGAAAATTCTCCTGCTTTGGTAAGAGGCAAGACCCACCGAGTACAAAAAGCCTCTTTGCCTTTCAGCAAGTGCATGGATTTATAATCAGAAACTCTGAAGCTTACATCACTGTAAGCGCTGTACCTTGCTGGAGTGCTGTGAGCTCCAGGTGATGGAAGTTAAAGTCAGCACTATGACAGGTATTTATTCTGTTTTCCTCAGAAACTTTAGCAATGTCAACACAGACTCTCAAATAACCCCTTTGACTACAAGCAGCCAACAGATTTCTTCACCCCCAAAAAAATCTGGGCATCCAGGGCCTCAGTTTCCAGAAATCTGGTTCCCTACTCACCCCTTTACAAGCCTCTTCCCAGTGTTCATGATAAAAAATAATTTAATAGAAAAACAAAACAGATATAGTCACGTCGTCTGGTCGGTTTGGGAAGTCACAACCAGATGAAAGGGGGGAGAAGGGGAGAGGGAAGTCAGTCCCTAATGCTCAACGTGTATTTTGCAGCGAGTCGATCAATCACTCTCTTTCTGTTTGCAGAAGTGTCTTAAACAGAACAGAACGGTCCTGAAATGGTTCATCACTCACAAACATTTGATGAAAGTGGATTCAGTTTTTGGTTTATGATACAGCATGCCGGAGATGAGTTTTCTAGATGAGATACTGGCAGTACACATAAAACCAATCTACTTCTTTCTGCTTTCTAGTGCTGTCCAAAGCACTGGGTTAAAGAAAAACACCAGAGCAGGCTGCTGCCAGGATCAGCCACACAGATCTCACTTATCACTGCTAGAGACATTGATCCCTGTACAATTCATCTACATGGCACTGTGGCAAACCAGAAAAACCCCTGTCATTTGTTCTTTAAGTTACTTGAAGCACAAAGCCTTGCATTTTATTAGTCTCCCCCTCAATTAGCAGCTACCTCAGCAATCTGCCATTCAAACAACGCTCACCAAACCTCTCACAGAGGCCCCTGAAGCCCGATGATTGAGTTGTCTCACGGAAGCCTTGCTAACAGCATACATGTGGAATGCTCTTAATCATTTTATGAAGTTAGGAAACCCTCATCTGTTGAACTCCAGTGGACCACAGAGAAATTTTATGGCTTGTCACCAATCAAGATGAGGTGAAGGGAATGCAGAACGGTGCTTTCAAATTAAATTACAGTTTTTCAGGTTGGACTGGCACCATCTGTCTTTACCAAAAGAGGAACCTTTTGTGGAACTTTTAGAGCAAATCCAATCCTCTGATTCACACTGCTGCTCCCTACATTTTATACTAAATTGCACAGATAAAAAGCTGACTATGGCATTCTTGTGTGTCTTTCCACCCCAAGAGCATTGTGCTATCTGCCAAAAGCCTGCTTCCAGAAAAGCTTCAGCTTAGCACAGACAGGAAGAAACAGTGAGGGAACACTCTTGCAGTTGGAGGGATTTCACATGCAGATTTACAGACTGGGATTAAACTGGTTTTAACCTTGCTCCTGACCTCCACCTTCTCTCTCCTGTGCCATGAGACACTTCTTTCTAACTCATCCACAGAGGACAGAGCCACTATAGAGCTGCGCAGTTGCTATGATCATCCTTGTATCTGTGAGAGGAAGACAATATTCCCTCATGACCCAACACGACAGAAGACAGCGGATTTCCTCTCTTCTCCCTCTCCTCTAACATGCAGCTTGCCCAGTGCCCGGAGGACAACAGCCTATCAAGGAGTGTATTATTTCCTATTGACTGAACTGTAAAAACTGAACAAAGAAAACCAACCACAGAAGAAATCCTTTTGGCCACGTTTATACTCCGACTCCGAATTTGCATCCTGGGAATGTGCTAACGTGCTAAGTGACTTTCCCTGAACATTCATAGGCAGAGAATTTCAACCCACCCTGAGTTTAACTGCTCACAGTGAATGTTTCAGTGACACTTTCTGAGAGCTTTCTTCCCAGAAACCTGACCCAAGCCCATGCTGTGAGCTCCATTCTTGCACACCCACATTGACCAACCTGGCGAAGTGTCTCCTAAGAAGACAGGGGTATGGAAAGTGTGCTTTCCAGCTACAGATCTCCCAGGTGAGCAGCATGCATAAATGGTGAAGGAGCAGGAAAGGTGAAGTCTTGGCCTACAAAGCCACGTAATGGCTATCATGTCATGCATTGGACTGCCCTGGATGGTGATGATGGTGTGGGAAACACAGCTCTTATCTCTAGTGAAGGCTTGAGGATATAAAAAGAGTCTCTTTGATACTTCTCCAAACCCATGTATCACACATGCCTCCATACAATCCTATAATACAAACACCTTTGATCTAGGCTGAAGGATATGCTCTGATGTAAAGTGAAATGAAAAGGGACAATGTTTCATAAGTGCCAAAATACACCTTAAATGTGTTATCCACAATGCATTTCATAAGGGTAATATTTTTTCCCTTAGATTGCAGCTGTAACGCTACACAATTGGCCACTAAGTATTTATAGAATATCTTCCAAAAGACATTACAGAAGAGGAGCATGAGTTCTATACACAACCAGCTTCTCTGTCAGGTATTTTACAAAGATATGAAATACTTGGTGCATTCTAAAGAGAAAAAACAATTGGTAAAAGATATTATAGAACAAAAACATGGGAGAAAGGGCTTCCAACCATCAGAACCCTTCAACAGAGGTGGGATAAGGGTGGAAAAGTCATTTCAGGAAAAATAGGATACAAAACCTCCTCTTCTCCCAGATTAGAGAGAACCTGCCCTCCTTCTGCCCAGAGCCAGTTCCTGTATTAGGCTAAGGAGGAGGAAAGGGCAAATGTAGAAGATTCTCGCTCAGCCACAAGAAGTATTTTGCCCTATAGCAAAAAGTATTTTAAAAGTAAAATTCCTTGGCTTCCAGTACCAAAGCTGGCATCTAGTTCTGTGCATCACAACTTTCCTCTTTCTTCTTCCCCTTCATTGTCCCATGTCTGGTTTCCATCCTCTTGCTGCTTGGAGTTTGCCTCAGCCTTTTCCCCAGTGGCAAATTAAACTGAGAACCCTGTTTGAAAATTCACATCCAGCCTCTTCATTGGTGCATCACGGCTGCATCTCCTTTTTGGCAAAGAAGTCATCTCAGAAAGGTTTTAACATGCTAAAGCAGTCAGAATAGTCCAGACATCACACACACAAGTCAGAGAGTCTTTGAAAACAGGAAAAAAAAGAAACCTCACATAAAGCAACCACAAATGACTCCATTCTGCCCATCTTCCTTTCCACATCTGCTTCCTTTTATTTCCTCAGTGGCGTTTCCCACCTTCCCAAGTACGTGACTTTTGACCCAGACAACCCTTCCATCTTTCAAGAGCCTGACATGCACGTTTATATTCCCCCAGGCCTAACCTTGTCACTTCCCCACATTAGCTCATGTTCCCATCTCTGACAACCTGTGGCATGTTTTCCCTCAACCAACAACCATTTTCTTTTATACGACACATAGCACTTTAGCAGCCAAAGCACAACAGTCTGATAACTGCTCATCCAGCATCATGTATCTTCTTATTATCTGCTACATTATCCTTATCTAATTGCATGCACTTTGGCTCAATCTGACATTTTCAAAACTACAGATGCTTATTAGCTTTTCTTAGCTAAAAGAAAAATGTGCATTATAGTGATTATCAGCTCCTGGCACTGCCTGTGAAACATTGTAATGAGAGAGACCTTTAGCCCACCATAAACAACCACAATCAGGCCTGTTTTGGGTTATTAGCAATGCTCCCACAAATGTTGCCACTGTCAGAATTAATGACCATGTTGCTAATTATTAATAATCTCATGTTTCTATGGGTTCTTCTAAACCCAAAGCTTTTGGCCAGAAGCAGAAATGATTAAACTCTGCACCACCACAGAGAAGCCACAAACAAAGTCAGTGCCTTGATTTCTTTACAGTACCCAACGACACGGGTCCTGTCCCAGGGGGATAAATAACTAGCTGAAGGTCATGCAGCAGGTCAGTAGCAGACCTAGGAACAAGAAGACTTCCCTAATGGTCATTGCAATGCTCTACCACAGATCCATGCCACTTCAAACAGAAGGTAGGAAACATGCCCAGAAATCACTGAGAATTACCCTCTCCTCAAAGACGCCTCTTCCAAGCACACAGAGCTCAGACACAGAGAGTATAAACAAGGCGAGTACAATAGATTGGGTTACTGTGATCTTAAACCCTGGCTATGTCAGTCATTATTAATTACTCTTGTTTGCAATGAATCACTGTATATGTTTTGACAAGTGTTGTTTGTGCTGCTGTTCACAACAGAACGAAGAAGCTGCTTCAACAGCACCCACTTTATTAGAGACACCATTGTGGAGCACTATAATACCTTTAGCGTTTTCTCCAGGTGCTTCCTCTTGTATCTGGGATTACAAATATCCAAATTAAAAAAAAAAAAAAAAAAAGTTAATATAGAACAGATGGAGGAACTGTATCAATAAAGTGCTTACATTCAGCATGCCTAGCAGGAAGACTAGTAGAAGTGGCAATCTTTGGTTCACTATAAACCGTTTACATCTCTATGGCAACATTGTTGATTTCCACAGCTTCCGTGTCAACAATGTAATAGATGTTTAGTCTTCTAAATATTACCTTTATTTTCTGGCACCTAGAGGAAATAGGAAAAATAAATATGAACCATATTTAATATAGATTATCCAGAAACATGAGAAGGGATTTAGCAATAAATGACAAACAAATAAAGACAGGGTTCCACAGTCACATGAAACATAATCCTATGAGCAATCTGTGCAAATCTCAGTGCTGTGTATACAATAAACTTATCTTGGGACAATCAGTCTCTTATGCAAGAGGTCAAGCACTATTTAAAGCAGATCCCAAGATGCTCTTCCCTCTCTGCTCAAGGCTCCTTGTGTTCCTCTGGAATACAAGATAACCCGACCTGCCGGTCCTGAGAGAAAAGCAGGGGAGACAGGCAGCAGCTGAAACTTGCATTTTGCAGTGCCAGAGGGCATGTCACTCTGAGGCGGCTGGAGAGGAGCCATCTGAGGTTTTTTGCTGGGAGATCCATCTATAGGCGCCGCCAGCAGCCACCTGTTAGATAGGGAGGAGAACTGACTCGCAGCTTCCCGGCAGCGCAAACAAAACTCGGTTTTTCTCCCATGAGGCAGGGCTGGGGTTATGTAGAGAGGAACAGCTGAGCTCTGCTCACAGACACAACTGCTGTTAAGGTACAAATAGGTCTTGGGAGCAAAGGGGAAGAGCCATCCACCCCAGAGGCACCTCCCACACCACCCTACCTGCCAGCAGCAACAGCTACCACCAGATTGCTTTTCTATGACCCTGGCACAAGCAGAAATGTCTGTTCTGCTGCCGCCAGCGGTTCATCCTTCTTTTGCCAAAGGCTGGCCTTATACATACAAGGGTTTTTTACTAAGAGCCGCTGCAGGACACTTGAGTTCATCTTCACAGGCACCAAATTCTACATGATTGGGCTCTGCAAACCACTGCTTATACCCTTGAGAAGGGAACAACCTCCTGCTGCTGCCCAGACGCTGGACATTATTCTCCCCTTGCCTCTGCCAGGATGGGAAAAAAGCAGCAGGCACAGGGAGCCTGTGTAAACCTGCTGCTGGCTCTGCTCACCAAGCATCTTCAGATCTACAGCTCGGAGCCTGCAGTAACATCTGTAATTGTTTGGTCTCCCTGGGTTTCATTTCTCCCCTGCCCAAAATACCACAACTACTTTCTTTTATAAAGAGCCAGAGCTCATTTTAATGGAAAATAAGGAATACATGCATACTTTTGTCATAAACATTTTAAAATTAATGACTCTGGTATAACTAGAGCTGAGGTTCCAGGCATTTCCCACTGCTGCTTTTCCATTTCATGTAGCTCTGTACATCCAAGATAGCAAGCCTGGGGATAAATTTGCATTTACTTTCGAGGTCTGCCTAGAGTGAAATCTCCTTGAAATGCTACAGCAGATGCTATTGACGAATACAGAAAAAGGAAAAAAAAAGAAAAATACACACTGGTCCCAAAGTATTATATAATTACAGTATTAGGATACTCTTATCCTTCCTTTTGGATGCTTTAAATCTCCCTTCTCTCAAAGCAAGTTCTAAATCCTTAGGCAGCGAGACTTCAGACATTTGAAAGGTCATAAGAAAACTGCCACTAATGCACACTAGATAAATGTGCCGGACTTCACATTTAGTTTTACACCTGTAAGAATATCCTAGGTGATAACTGGCATAATTTTTAGTCGTGAAGTCCCTGCAGCCCAGAACCAGAAACTGCAATAGCTCATAGGGCTGAGACACAGCAAACATCATTGCCGTAGAGCTTAGATGCACTGTCTGTGAGACAACGTGTCAACTCAGACTCAATTTTCCACCTGCAAAGTGACGATAATAAAGCTAAATGCAGTTTTAAAAGGCACAGAGATAGCAATTCATGGAAGGATCTATGTAATAGCAGAGCTCTACTAACAAGCACCTTGTTTAGAGGAAAATAATTTACAGTACGCAAGCAATAAGCAATTAAAATATATACTCAATGGAAATTTGGTAAGATTTCATCAGCAGAGATTCACAATATCAGGCTTTTTCACATTACCTCACACACTCCATTAGCTTTGCTTAAACTTACTGCATGCAATGTGGATGACTATCAGACCCCTCTCTTCCTCTCTCTCCGGGTCCACATTACAAGCTCTCTGAGGTTTTAAAAGGGCGTTAATCTTTGCTGTAATCTTTGGTAAGACTTTCAAGTGCTATTTTAACAAAATAAAGTATGAGACATCTCTAAATTAATGTGCTTAAAAGCTGAGAAATAATGAAAACTCTTGTTTAATGTGGGAAATGAAAGTTCCCAAACACTCTGCAAGTGGAAAAGCTTTGAAGGGCTCATGTTTCCACTACACAAAAACCCACTTATGCTTCAAAATACCTCACTGAATTGCACTACTCCACTCTCCCTCTGTTCCCTTTTACACATGCACACACCCAATGCCTACATCTTGCATTTTTAGTTACACATTGGCAGTAAAGACTACGGCACACTATATCTCTTCATACAGTCTAATGCAAAAACGTGAAATATGTTTTAACTCAATTAACACATTCACAATGAATCTCGCCATTACCAACATAAGAATGCAAACACCCAGGATTCCATTAATACAGAGAACATTTTCAAAGGTGGGTAAGTGTGTAAGAACCCGATTCAAATTGCACCTCACTAGGAACCAGATTCCAACACGTGTTTTTTGGATTTGACCACAAATCACAAAAATGCTGAATTTACAGACCTAAATGACCTGTGTGTATTTTTGAAAATTCACCCTGTATCACAACCCAGCTTTTCAGGAAAGGCTGTTTTATTGTTTTGCTTTAGGAGAAAGGAGAACAACATTCCCTTAGAAGAAGGATTTGTTTCTCCTCTCCTTCCCTCACGCTTGAATACAGGACCATTGAAAATGCTGCTGAACCATTTTTAATGAGCTCTGAAAACAAACATTTCTCCCTGATGGTGAAAACAGAAAATAGCCAAATTGTCATCAAGTCAATCAAACAGAGGAAGCAATGAGGAATTGCAAATAACCCTCACGTGCAGGTACGAGTATGTAAACAAAGGGTTGGTTGGAGCTTTGCTACAAAGGCAAATAACTGCCAAGAGCTGTGTAGGCACCGTGTAACCAAGGCACACTGCCATCCCTTGTTCATAGGATGAAAATGCAGGTACCTCGCCGCGACGTGCTGGGAATCATCCAGCACATCGGGAAAAAAAACCCAGTAAAATCAACCTGCAGTTAATAAACTCTAACGGGAGATTCTGCTGGACTATCACAAGCATAACATATTATCCCAAATGAACGTAAAGGAGAGTTTTATTTAAAGGGATAAAATCTTGTGACACCCAAATAGCATTTTCACAGCTCTTATGGACACACTAGAACTGTCTCCTTTCTGGCCTTCTCTGAAGCAAAAATAAAGGAGATATAAAGAGATAGAAAGGAGATCAGCCCAAATTCATAGAACGTCCCCCCCACCCCTTACATGCTGACGGTCCCTTGAAAACCAATTCATGCTGCTCTGACCCTGGGCTCGGTCTCTTCCTTCTGAGCTACTAACTCAAGAGAAACACTGTGAGCTGTGCATGAGGAAACCCAACTTATTGCACAGTTCGCTACTATTAGAGAGGTGATTCAGCCTCTTCACACAGTTATTCCTGAATAGTTATAAATACATTCTCTCTGGCAGATTTATTTCAGTGTGTGCATCATCATCACAGCTAGTAAAGACTGCAGAAACAGAGGCTGATTTTAAATTGACAGCAAATATCATAAAGTAGTTTAATTCTAAACTTAGCTATAAAGCAAAGTATAAAAAAAACCCCTATCACCCCCAGATCTAAGTGAACATTATTCAGTGAACATCACAAAACACGATGGGCTTCCATGCAAATAACCCCCCCTCATTTGCATGAGGTTTATAACTAATTCTTTTCACAGAAGTAAGTTGTTATTTTTGTTAATTTCAAAATGTGAGTTTACAGAATGTCAGCAGGGCTTAACTTTTTCCCTTGAAAGAACTAGTCCCAGCTCTCTACATCTTAATGGCTGCAGGATAACTGAGTACAGCACCCAAGAACTCGCCAAGGAAGGGAAGAAAACACTCTTGCAGGCTTAAACAGTAGTTTCTGTCAGTAAACACAGTTTGGATCTGTAGACAGACTTCTGGTTATGTTCAAATTACTGTATCTTGCAGTAATGTTATGATTCCTGCAGTCCTATAAACCCTTCAATAAAATCAAACCACTCATCTCTTTGGGAAAAGACCACACCACTTCTGAAATACCTGTTGTCTGCACTCCCGCATCCAACTTTCTGAAACACTGTCCTTGACACACATTTCCAGGAGGCAATACTTCTTCCCATTATACAAATAATGAACTAAAAATTAACACTTACAATTACATGCAACAGCAAGTCTGACATAACAAATTACTCTCTTTTTTTTACAGTAATGACTTTGATTGCACTCTATCAACAAATTATATTTGATTTTGTTAATCCTTAATTTATTCAAGTATGAACCACAGTTTTACTGGAGCATATCACTATTTATCTCCAAATAAAAAAACCTTCTCAAAATGTAAATCAGTCTGAAAAATCAATTGAAAAACTAGTAAAGTATAATATATGGCCAAACGTAGCTTTAAGCACATGCAGTGAAGAAAGAACTATTCAGAATTCAGTTATGGAAAGAATATGCACAGTAATGGAAGCTTTTCTACTTTGGGTCTGACCTTATTTATATGGTTCAGTGTCCTTAACCCAATAGGGGCTTTGGCTAAGTAATGAACCTGTAAGAATGTAGCATATGGCTCTTTATGTAGAAAAGTTTTATGATGTTTCAGTGGAGGGTTCAATATTTTAAACACATAACTTATCATATAAAATTTAATTTAAAAATTACTTCTATGATCATCATTTTACAGTCAGTGCCTTATAAAACAGATCAATATTCTGTGTTACAGAAAAGTGCTGAATTTCTTATGCACCTGATTAATGCATTGTTATAATCCCAGTAATTAAAAGGAACGGGGTTATACACAATCAGCATGATACATCTTACTCAGCACCTCCTGGCAGTTGCCTGCAAAAATTAAACTCATTAATCATTGTGATGCCAAAGAAGAAAAAGCCTGGAAAAGATGAAGAAGCTCTATTTTATGGGAAGAAAAAAAAAATCTCAAATCAACATCTAGGAGAAAATCCCTTCCACTGTACAATATGAAAAGCATTAACCTCATCAATCTAACAGGAGAATTATGTTACCAAAATTCTTTATAATCTGCTATACCACCAAACTAGATTTTACTAAGAGTCTTCATATTTCCTCCTATCTAAATGAATGTAGTGAAAAAGTAATCATATAACAAAGCAAAAATGTCATCAGAATTTTGTTTATAGCTATTGCAATAATTATTTCAGTATCAATACTGCCACAGGGAAGTGGTTTCTTGGGGTCATTTATACGGGACCTAGCTTCACCATTACTCCTATAAATAACATGATTGTTTCATCAGGCTAGTAGTTAACATGAAATATTTGCAGTGTTTAACCCAGATTTTGTTCCCAGGCTAGGTCTACTACACGTATTTTCTCATGTACCAACCACAATTTGAAACACAGTAAAAATTTGTTTACAATACTAAAGAATATTGTGACTTCTGCTTTGTTATACAAAAACTGTTCTGAAGTCCATCTCAGTGGTGGCTGCAAAGCAGTGAGCAGTTGTCATATTAAACCGCAATTGTCTTTGTTAAAATTTTTATTTATTACAAAGTTAGTGTGTCCCCTTTAGCTTCATATAGGCTTCACCTAGTATTTTTCCACCAGTAGTACGTCCAGTGGACAAGATGCTTACTAACAATACTGTGACCTTCAGAGACAAGATCCTGTCTCTCCTTCTGTTTTGTACTGCACTGAGGTCTGTAACGGTGCTTAAAAATGTAGTACTGAATGCAGCAGGCGTATTTCAATAGGAAAAGCCATCACCAGTAGCCTGTAAAAAGAGCCTTGTTTCTCTACCAATTGTAAATCACATGACAAAGTTGGGAACAGAACAGTCTCATTCTCATGTTTGTTTTGATATTTCCAAGTGTGGCCAGGCAACAAAACTTTGTGTGTTTAAGCTCTGGCTCTTCCTACAGGATTGATGCTGAAGGATGAAAGACACGTGAATACCCTACTACAGTATTAATGTAGAACACAAAGCAGAGATCAAATCACATTAGGAAGGGGTTTCTAATGCTGTCTCATTAAGCCCTTCCCCATAATAAGCATCAGCACATGCTCCTGGCACCCTGCACAAACAGACCGTCCTCCTCGCACTTCTCCCATAGACTGTGCCTGCTCTCTGCCTCAGTTTCCCCTTTGCCTCAGGGATTTCATGCCCGAGACTCCATTAGCTCGTCCTGGGCGAGCCTTCCTGCTGCCCCTGGGGACGGGAGGGAAACCCCCTCTATCCGCAGCGATCTCGCCGTGGCCAAGGCCGAGAAGCCGCAGTCAGCTCCCCTTGGCTCCGGTCCCTGTCGGGCTCAGCACCACGGACAGACCCTCATATTCGGGACCACGACGCTCAGCACCGCGGACAGCTCCGTCGGACCCGCACCCACCCCGCGCCTTCCCTCCCGCCTCCCCTCCCACCGCGGGCAGGCCCTCTCTTCCCTCAACACACGCTTTAAAGGCCATTTCCACTGGCTTTGTCACGATTTCATCCTTCCGGCTTGAACGACCCTCCTCCTGAGACCCCCCGCCCCGAGCCGCCTGCCCAGTCACTGTCGGACGGGAGCACCTCTGACCTGCCCGACCCGGTTCCAACCACCTCCTCTGACACCTCGCCCCCTTTAAAGAGAATTCACACCAGGTGAATTCCAACGTGCGGTTGGAAGTCCCCCCAAAATCCTGTTTCTGGCCGTGCTTTTTTGCAGTTCATTGCGGGAAACACCTAGGCAGGCATATTTCCCTCTACAGATGGCACCGCACAACAATGCCCTCCACCCACACACAAACCCTGAGGAGAGGAAGAAAAAACCCATCTCTTTTTAGCAGTTTAAAATTATTCTTGTTAATATTATTTTGGAGCCTGTCAGCACAAATCACTCGCACATGCTAAACTGCGTCCTGTGCTTCCCGGCTCAGCGCTTCTGGTGATCAGAGAAGCGGCTCCAGACATCTGCCGTCTCCAAATCCAGGAAAGCGAAATTAAAAGAGCCCAATAATGAGGGAAATGCGCCTGAGCCCAGCCCCGGCGGCGGCACTCCGCTGGCTCGCAGCGACACCTACAGCCCAGCACCCGTATCCCCAGCACCACTCCGGGAAGGGCCCCGTGTCCTCAGCACCTCGCCGAGAAGGGCCCCGTGTACTCGGCATCCCTCCCCCCGGTCCTCCCGGGAAGGGTCCCGCATCCCCAGCCCCGCCGGGGAAGGATCACGGGTGGATGCGGGAGCCCGGGCACAGGGTCCGGTGCTCTTCCCGCAGTTGGTCGGAGCCAAGGAGCAGCAGCGCCAAGATCGCTGCCGCCAGTCAGAGGGTCACAGAGAAGAGTTAGTTCAGCGTGCTGTCCCCGCTGGTCCCGGGGGTTAACAGCGCGGGAGTCACCACGGGGAGGTCAGGGGCGATTGCTGGCAGAAGTGCGCTTGCTCTAACGGACTGCCAAAGTTTTGAGGAAGGGGTGGGAAAAGGGACAAGGAATTGAAAGACAACCCGTGGAAGTTTCCCGGTGAACACAACTCTCTCCAAGTGAGGCAGAGCTGCTGTCTCGGCTTAAACCGGTGCCTTTCCTGGGAAGGCTTCCGGAGCCAGAGCTGAACCTTGCCGCAAAGCTAACGCGTCCCAACAGGGCAAGAAGTATTTTTAACCGACACAAACATTATTTCTAACTGCAGCCATTTGCCTCCCCTTGTGGGTGCTTCCAGAGAGGCAAAACACCCTCAAGCCCCTCTGCAAGCCTAACAACACCCAGGCTACACCAGCGATAGGGAGTCACACAGTGTCATCTATGGCCGGCTCTTCGTCTCCCCGCTTTCCAAATACCCACCCCCGCCCGAAAGAACTAGGCGCGATCGACCCGTGCTGGTTTAACTCCATCGGGCACAGCAGCGAGCCGGCGGGCTGCATGAGTCACTCGTTACTAAGGCAATATGCAGATGCACCCTTTGAAATCACTGTTCTCGGAGGCAGCGCGGGAGCGGAAGGTGCGCGGCCGAAGTTTGCGCTTTCCCTCCGGGGACTCGCCCGGGGTCGACCGGGAAAGATGAGAGAGAAAGACCCAGAAACGGCTGCACATGGGTTAAAAAGTTTCCCCGCTGCCGGGTTAGGGGGAGGCTGCCGGGAAAGCGAGGAGGGAAGGGACAAGGTGAAGGCTTCTGCCCCGGGGGAGGGTTACGGGGCAAAACAAGGAATAACAATTAAAAAGAAA
>VZTU01011081.1:512995-594563 GCA_013400835.1 Zapornia atra
AGAGAGCAACGGACCCCGGATCCGCAGCCGTGAGAGACAGAGAGGTGGGTATGGGAAAGGCGAGGCGGGGAGGAGGGAGGCGGGACCGGCAGATGGAGGGGTGCCGGGAGGCCGGTGTGCCCGGAGCGGGCTCGGCTCCGGGGAAGGGGTAAAGGGAGGGAGGGTGAAGCCTCTCCACAAGTGCCCTGTCCCCGTCCCCTCCACCTTCGCCTCCCCACGGCTGGGGAGAGGAAGGGGGTGGGGGGCGTTGCGGGTTTTTGGAGGTTGTTGTCGTCGCTTTTTAAAAGAATCCGGTAAATCGTGTCCCTTACTATTTTTGTATTAATTCATTTTTGCTGCATTAAAACGTGCTTCAGCGCCCCTCCGTGGAAATCCGCCCGAAGTGGCTCCCGGCAGCACCGGCCGGGCATAAACAAGCGCAGTCCCGGCGCCGGAGGCGGCCGAGCCGGGTTGGGCCGGGGCTGGATCTGGATCCGGATCCAGACCCGGGTCGGGACCGCGCCCGGAGACGGCCCTTGCGCCGCGGCCCTTGCGCCGCCCCTGAGCAGCCCTTGCGCCGGTGCGCCGGGCCACGCTCACCAGGTCCGGAGAACCGCGGTCGGTAATTGCCGCTCCCGGAGGAGGAAAAACGGGCGTGTGCTCAGGTAGGCACGGGGGGAGTTGGCTGCGGGTGCCCAGCCGCTCCCAGCACGGCTGCATCGGGACGGAGGGTGACAATCCCTGTTGCTCCAGCATCAGGCTCCAGGGTTTCCATAGCAACAGATGCTTGGGTTTAAAGGAAAGTGGCAGAGTTGCTGTCCCCTCTTCTCCACGAAATCCTCCTCCTCTCTGACCTCTAAGACCTCAGAGCTTGCCAGAGATACTGGGATCACCGGGCATCCTCTTACGGGAAGCATAAAGCAGAGTTTGCCCATTCCCATTGCCAGACTTGCTGCTGAAGAGCTCAAAACTTGATTATACTTTAGCAAGTGGATTTGATGGGGTGAGATGTTTCTAAACACAGTTCTTACTTAAAGTTTCAGCTGTTAAGAAAATACCATCTTGATATACATAATTTCATCAGTCTTAAAAACCCAACACCCCACCTTGGCAGATCATACATACAATATTCTACCGTGTAACTATCCCCCCTCTATGATTTCAACAACCACCTGATCAAAAATCTCTTTACAGCTGAATAGTTTCATCTGCTGCTTTTTATTTCTGTCTTCAAAGTCAAGGATGAAAAGTCTTAACATTTAGATGAAAAGGGAACCTTATCTCATCAAGAGAGAAAACAAAAACAAACGCTCTGCCTCCTTCCCGACGGAACTTGAAAGAAGGAATCATTTTGATCTTCACAACTGAGATCCTGACATTTAATTAAAAAACGAGATGAGCACACAATGCTCTGAAGCAAAGGTCTAGCTTACAAGTCTCAGCGACATACATCATAACAGAGGTAACTTTCCAGAAGCCACTTACTTAGATCCCTCCTAAGTTATGTTCTGGCTACAAATTGACTAGACATGACCAAAAATCTGGACATTTAAGTCCGCTAAATTCCATCTTGAACTGCATTAACAGTGATTTCATGACTATTTGGAATTGGTGACAACTAGCACTGAAAAAAAAATAAAGGGACAAGAGAATCAAATTAAAAGAAAGAATACATTTTTAACTTCTTAGGAAAACCAGGGCACAAAGGAATAATCAAAGAAAGCCATGAAAAGGCAAGACAAAACCATCAGGCAGAAAAAAACCACCAAAGATTAAATGTCTGAATTAAAAAGTCTCAAAGAAAGTCCAGGAAGAAAACATTCTGCCTCACAGCTCAGTTCAAAACCAAAAGAGCCACCAAGGACCAATTCAGTTCCAAATACGTGAAGTTTGTGGTTTTAATTCTTAAGAACGAAGATTTCACATAATCAAGTCTGTCCAGTCATGCATGCACATATTGTGCATGTATGTGTGTACACAATTCATAGAGAAAATATGTTAAGGGAATGTAAAATTGCAACGTCAAATGCTTTAAAAGCTCAGTGAAAAACAACCAGCCAAATGGTCCTCATCCACCAAAAAATCCTGATCGTGCAGCTTCAGGCTGTGATTCATTTGCCCTGAAATAAATAATTACAGCTATTTAAAGGCCTTCCTGATTCCAGCTCTCTACTCCATGACAGACCAGGGACAGCAGAAGCAAAGTCATGTCATGCTCTGGGTATCACAGTGGGTGAAGGAAGATGGTTTGCACCAGGTGGGAACTGCAAGACATATTTCTGTAGCCCTGCCACAGTCAGAGTGACCTTATGTAGAAGGGCTGAGCAGGCAGCTGGAGACAGAAACATCTTGAATAACCCCCTGCAGTAAGATTCACCAGAATCATTCTGTCGATGCCGTTATTGAAAGCAGGAGGATATTTCTGAGTCATAGGGGACCCAGATGATTTCATTAGGGACTCTGGAGAGCACTTCAGTCTGCCGGTGTGCACGTTATCTCAGGATGTAGCTTGTTCCCTACAAGCATGTATGATGGTAGGCCCTGACACCTCTTGGGGAGGGACACAAACCAGCGCTCCCATGTCACAGCTCAGTGCTAGAAGCCCTCTACTCTCCACTCACAATTCCACGGTTAATGTGATGTTCACCTGTGCATGACTTGGAATCCAGAGTTCTTGACAATGTCCTGGTTACACAACCAGATACTGGCATGCAGTGTGCACATCAACAGGGCATGGAAAGCAGGATGGAGCAAAAAAAAAAAAACAACCCACCAAAACCCCCCAGGAATCATTGACACATGATAGTAAAATGGCAATAAACAAACACCACACCAGTAACCAGAATTTCATTGCAGCAAAAGACCTTTTCAGCCTATAGTGAGATTTGAGGAGAAAGCGACATTATAAAATATGTTTAAAGTGGCAAAATATTTCAGAAGTACAAATTTAAGATTCTCATCTTTAAACACACATGCATAAGAAAGATCCTTCCCCTAAATCCTGCACAACAGATCCCAAGATAAAAATCAAGGCATTTCAAATCAAAGTGTCCTCAAGCGTCTCTCAGCTGTATATTTAATTCAGTATCCAAAGTTTTGCAAGGAGGTTTGATTCCTAACTAGTGACATTTCCATCAAAATAAAGTGTGTTAGCTTAAGATATTTTCCCTCCAGCAGCAAAGTAATTATGTTTTACTGACATTTTTAAAGCATACAGATAAAAATGACACTGGGTTTTTTCCATGCTGTATAAACAAACAGCATCCCCATATTTCAGCACTATTAATGTAACGCTATCAAAAGCAGGTCAAACCCAAGCCCTACTGCCTTTAAAACTATACATAAGAGATTTCTTTTTTTGGACAAGCCTTTTCAGAATAACACCGGCAAAGAAGCAATCCAGCAATATTCCTCTTGGTCATTTTCTTAAAAAATATTACTTCTGTCTGTCAGGGAACTCAAGCATTGTTATTCATGTTCCATTCTTCTGTTCTGACTAAGCGATTTATGTTCGCTTAAACTTTGAACTCGTCATCTAAATAATGATCGAGTTTGCTCCAGACAGAGCTAAACACGCTTCTAGTTTTCATGTGGCGATCGTTCTAAGCAGCTGATTAGTGAATTCCTATTTTTCAACAGTTTGAGTACACTTTTTATTATTTAAAGTATTTTCCTTTCCTAATGAACTTTTAAAGGGAATTTAGAATAACCTGGTTGCCTTTTTTACTAGAAAAACCCAAATTAATATTTGCTCTTAAAAATACTGCATTTATTAATATAATCCCTCTGGGTTTCAGAATAGAAACTCTCCATACACTACAGAAACAAAAATGTACTATTTTAACTCGTATCAGTATTGTTAGCCAAGATAAAAACCATCCAGCTCGTGAATCTCTAATGGCCCCGGGCTTATGCTATCTATACATCTGCTGTCTGGATCTGAAAACCCAACCAAACCAAAACACTACAGAAACTCTCTCTCCTGTGTCCAACACACTAATTTAGCAGTCCCTGAGGATACACTTGATCATTCATTTTGATCTAATGTGTGTCCTGGGGGGGAGCATACTATTGTGTCACAATAAGTGACATCAGGGCTGCTGAAAATTGAGGGGTACCAAACACTGTGGAACAGGTATGTCGATCTGTTCACTATCTTATGTCACTATTTGTGCTGGTAGCATCTCAGGGCAAATACTGTAGAAATGCAGCATTGGGTAGCAAGTGAGTCTGGGACACAGAGGGGCATATTTCTCTCTGGCATTGAGCAGATTATTAAAAAAAATCTTGTAGGCCTTACAAGGATTAAAAAAACCCCTCAAAACCAAACTCAAACCCCTAAACAAAGAGACAAGCCAACTTCCCAAGCTAGGCTAAGAAACATTGGAAATACTAGTTTTCTGGGCACTGCAAAAATAATTCAATCTTCCACAAGTGTTTGAATGAAGACTTTCTGTGGGGAAAAGAAAACACCTATCTCAAGTACTGGGAACAGCAGGCAAAGATGGTTTTACAGGATACAAGGTTTTGGGGAAAAAATAAAGTAGGCTGGACAAAAAGGCTCTTCAGGGGAAGAGATGGACCCAGAGGGAGCAGCAGAGAAAGAAAACCAAAGCCACAGAGAAGAGGCAGGGACACAGTGAAGATTTCAGAGGGAAAGGAGAGGTAGGTAAGTGAGGCTGAGGAGGCAGAGAAGCAATGGGCCAAAACTGTCAAAGATGGAAGGCACCAACACACCTGGAGAGCAGGGAGACAGGCTGGGGCGGTGCAAGGTTAACTGGAGCCACACAATGGGAGGTTCTCAAAGCAAGCAGATCAGTAACTCCAGAAGGTACTTCCATCACCCAGTGGGTAAATGTCTGCTCAGTGGTCAGCAGACAGCTGAATTTATCCACCAAGACTCTCCACACACACATAGGCCTAATTAAATGAAATCAAGAACACATAGCTGACTATCAGCAAGTACTTCCTAGTAGTGTGATCAGGATTGTTTCCAAAGGAAATGTGTGAATGTCCTAATGCTGAGGACATTTATAAATAGCCTATATGAGGCACTAGAAAATGTGATGTGAGGCGTAATCCTGCCAACTGGCAAAAGGATAGGCCACGTGACCAACAAGGTTTTTCCCATCTTTAGTTTTTATGATTCTGCAACTGGTGCAGGAGCAATGAAAGGCACATAAAGAAAACACACAACAGAGAGTGCTTGGGAACAATGGTTGTGCAAGTTTGCTGCTAGGAAAGGTAATTGCAAGCCTAGGCAGTAGAAAGTACAGATGCAAACGTGTCTGTAGAGCTGTATGCCGCACTGGGGTCCTGGCCTACTATTGCCATACACGCAAATAGGAATTTGAGCTGAAGACCGTCTTTCTTGCCTTAATTAATATCTTGTCTTTGGAAGCTTTATCTGAGAGAGTTAGGACAAGATCCCAATGTCTTCAAGACAAGCCAGGAAGTTAAGCATTAAAGTTACAGATAAATATATTTTTCTTTTGATGCCAAGAGTCGTTGGCAGCCATGCAGGACTCAGCTAATGTTGCTGATCTGGTCTCCACCATGCATATTCTTCTCTGCTTTGAAACTTTGCCAGTATTTGATGCTCAAGACAGATATTCCACGACAACAGACAGTTTGCCTGATTAATATGATCTCTCAAGGGGGTTCTCAGTAAGAAAAGGAAATAAATTTTTCTACAGAAAGGCAAAGGAGGCTGTTGCAGGTCTATAAAAAAAGAAACCATCTTTCAAAAGTATCCACTGGCCCTTCAGTCAGCTGCTTCAGATAGTCTCTGTCCTAAGGCAAGAGATTATGCTCAGCTCTATATATGAAAGACATGCACAAGGTTCCTTCTCCATCTTAAGTGCATGAGCCACATCTGCACATCCTTAATTGCTGATGACAGGAGAAGCTGACGTGATTCCTCTCAAATTCAGCATTATAGAATTGGTAGCACACAGAAGCAGCATACTTTGAAGAAATTCTGAATTTCCACTTGCCAGAAAGAACTTGTGCATACAGAAGGGTAGGGAAACAGAAGGGATTTAACCAGTCAGCATTTCAGATGCATGCCACAGATTTCAAAGGAAGCAGACAAGACAAAATACTTTCATTTAAATACTTCTTTATAATACAGGGATTTTCTTTAAACAGATCTGTTACTCTTCAGACTAGCTGTCACTAAATTGACAGCTTTCTTCTTGGTTGGAAAAGAACTAAAACCTAGATTTAATGAAAGACCCAGGGGATGTAATGACACAATTTTAGGTTTTGGAACCCCAGAGCTGAAAGAAGACCCTAGAGAGAGATATGAATATGCAGAGGAAAAAGTATACGGAGAGAGATGGACATCTCAAAAAGGCTATCTGCCACTAGACTAACAAAATACCCTTCTACTCCATTATTCTCATTCTGGCACTGTCAGACATATATTTCTTCCTCCAGTTTGGCACAACTTCAGCAGGTTCAAATATTCTTCTCATGCAGCCTCTTACAAAGGAAGGGGCAAAGATGGAGGTTTGTTAAAACAACCCAAAAAACACCTGGTGAGAGAGCATGTTCAATACTCTCTAGGTATAAATACTGGATCAAGGGCATCTTGGAGATTGCAGGTACTGTCAGTCCAGTTTCTGTCTTGCACCAGGGTTACAGACAGGTGAGGAGTTGTCTTCTCAGGGCAGTTTTGAATGTACAAAGCTGCCTCTATAGCTACTTCAGAAAGTTTTCAGACTGAACAGAAAAGCACCTACCAATTTCCAATTATGTGGAGTTCAGCGGGCAGGGTCCTCGTGAAACACAGTTCTAGGTTAGCTGGCTGAAGCCCCCTGAAATCACTGAAAAGTAAATCATTCCTTCTTGGATTTGGCACTAATTTCAATTGGTAGATGTTTGTGCTACTTCACTATTAGTGTTGGTCATGTTCTTTCCTGCCCATTTGTCTTCATAAATTGATTAGGAAAAAAGCTCACCAGTTCACTTACAGTTTCCTACATACAAATTACCCCATTCATCCAGTTCACCTGTCTTAGTAACATTAAGTCTAAGATGACTGTGGCTCTTGGAAGCTGTTTTAAAGGTTTGTTAATGCTTTCTGTCAGTTGCCATTATGTAACAGCAAAAATACAGGATTATAAACGGCTGTCCAAACAGTGTGTTCATTTTTCAAGAGGTGGAAGACACAAGGGCAAGAATGGAAAACTGATAGGAGACTAATAAATGATGTCCTTATCGATCTAACTGAGGTTTATGAGCATGGTTATTTAGGATCAACAAACAAGGAGAGATTTTAATTTTAAATACCCCTTTAGGATGTGCCTTGATTTAACTTATCAACATATGTGCTTCCTTTTAACCTTACTGCACTCTTTCAAAAGTATCTCAACCAGAGGCACCAGAGTCAGCTTTGCAGAAGTATTTAGTGATGTGAGGTACAGGAATACACACTGGAATTAGCAAAATCAGATCAGCAATGGCGTAATCACTGTGAGCTGCTGCCTTGGAAAATTCCAGTGGATATTCAGGCACACCTTTATGTGTGCACAGTATGTACCTAAATTTAGAAGCGTTTGATTTCTAGTTGCTAGTTAATCCAATACAAATCTTTTTGACTTTGTAGTAATATCTTTTAAAAATAAACAAACTCGAAGCTTTGTGAAACAAGACACACATATTTCTAGTCCCCCCTGACACAGAGGTAGATTTATGTGTATATTTATTTGCATATGCGAAGGAATCATAAAAGCATGCCACGTGAACCAAACTAAAGAATGCAAAAAACTGAACTTTAGGGATGTTCAACAATTTCACCGCAAAGATAAAAGCAATCTAGGACTCTGCTAAGCAAGAAAATAAAACTGCTTCATCACGATCTGAATGCAACCATGACAAAGGCAATCCTGTGAAATGTTGACTCTAACTGATAATTTCAAACCTCTGAAAGAAGTCTGATTTGCTCTTCCAAAGAAAAATAATCTAATTCCCTCCAAGTTATGCAAGCACACAGCAGTATTCAGATCCTCTTGTTCCTCTCCACAAAGCAGGCAAGCAGCAACTAGGCAGCTAAAAATGTCACAACAGGACTCCAAGAAATAACTTTCGAGTCCATCAGTTTCTGCAACGATGACGTCAACAAGGCTTCATTCAGCAAGACAGACAGAGCTGTGTTTTGCAAAAGCACCAATATTGAAAGCAGTTGTTGAAAAGTGAAGCCACTATGACTTAAAGCAGTAACAATTTCTGATGAAACTCCACTAGCTGATGCCTCCCCTCCAGAAACACTACTAGCCACGAGCAGACAGAAACAGCACCACCATTTATCTGGAATTTAAGGTTCTCGATAATCATCAAATTGCTTCTCAACACTACATCTTCAATGATTTCATATAAATAACTGCACTAAAACCGTCTTCAATTTCATGAGACTGAGCAAAGCTTACAATTTTTTCTGTGGGAGTTGTTTATTCTAGCCATTATTCACCAATTTAAATTTGTCTTTGCCTATACAGTAACTCAGTAAAGCAGAATTCACTACCGATTCTGGGGATCATAAATTTAATGAAAATACCCTTTGCTGAGAAAAGAGTATCCCCATTCAAAGGAACACATCCTTGTATTGGTATCGCTTGGTATTTTTGGAAGAAGATGACACCTCAAAACCAATTAGCATGGCCTAGTTGTGTCACCTAGAAACATACGGGTCCTTCAAGATAAAGCACATGCAGTACTGACATTTGCAGCACACCGACAAATGCAGGCAACAACTTGTCAGAGGTGGAAACATTTGCTGGATAACAGAGATAACATAGCCAGGAAGTGGGACATTCCCCCCAAATTGGGGCAAGGCTCTGTTTTGGCTAGAACTTGAGATGTCACGTTGCACTCACAAGAAGAATTTAAATGACCTGGGATTTTCCCACCAAAGGCACCTTTCCTCATCTTGTGACATTCAGAGCTTGCTTTGTTTTAAAAAGGAGAGAAAGTAGTTGCACAGGGCTCAAACCTTTGGAATTTGTTGGTCTTTTCAGCCTGGAATAGCGTTACATGCAGAACACTCACCAAGGCCTATTTCTAAAAAAACACACCGGCAGTGATTTCATCTTTGCTGTGCTTTATCCCAGGAGCTGTAGAGAAGCCGCTCTATCTGTAAGGCACGTGTCAAGTTTAGGATCCAGGGCGGAGGGGCTCCCTGTTCTCATGGCTGACCCAGGACTGGGATTCTTGAGCTGAGCTTCCCTCTCCACCATGGGCAATTCTCTAGCCAGGCCACCTAGTTTGAGAGACAGGAGGAGCCACGCATCCTGCCACCTCGCAAGCCCCACATGTGCCCCAAAATATTTTAAAGTAGGTTTGTGGGTCAGCTGCAGTGTGCGCTGCCGACACATCCCAGCTTAGTACTGCAGCCATGGTGGGAGAGGTCTGACTGCACCTTTCTGCTTATTTTAGGAGCAGCCTAAGGCAAGTTTACAAAGTAATCTCTCGCTTGCTCTCTTTTATGTTACTGGTAGTGCCTTTCTATAGAAAAAATAAAATAAAAAAAGATACTGATAGGTTCACAGCATGGTTTCTAAGCTGACAGCAGGCCACTGAGACGAGAGCACAGACATTATATTAAACATTCTCCATCACAGATAATTTTTGTCTATTATCTAGTTCATATTAGAAAATAGTTGTGATTTCTTTATCAGATCCTTTTGGAAGCTCACTACTGTTGAACCCTGCCCTCTACTGACACTCTTCTCTTGTGAACACAATGCAGTCTGTTATATACATGACAAACTAGAAGGCACACTCTAAATGAGATGAGTCTTTCATGGAGAGGCAAAAAAAGAGAAAGAATGACATGAGGATGAAGCCTAACATGCTAGTGAGTTCTTTTTCCTAAGTCAAGTAACTGGAAAGAAGGATTTTCTTAATAATTATTAATTCTTAAGAACAACCTGAGGATAATTCATTTGAATTGATACAATTTTATAAATAAGAGTCTGTACCATCTTCTACCCTTCAGAAATAATTTTTTCTGTTAGTTTATAGCACTTGACACACCTGTTCTCTGAGTTTGATACTGAAAACACCCTGGACCTGGTAGAAGTTGCAGTGGTAAACAGGCAGCTGTGCCATCCTGCTAACCCATGGCATTAGCAGAACCGCACACAGCAGTCCTGGTGGCGAGGGAGCACTTCCACTCCCGCCAGCCTGTGCTCTCTGCCCAGCACACAGTATTACAAGTGACAAGAGAGTAGGCATTCTGGTATCTGTTTTCACTTAAGGCCCTTAAAGCGGAGACAACATCCATTAAGACTTACAGGAAACTTCTGAACTAAATCTCCTTGTTGGTGTTTTACAGATGAGACCAGTCTTGCTAAGTGATTTGCTCATGCAAGCCCGTATTGAGGCAGAAGAGTGAACATACTTCATCCTAGGTGCATTTATTCGATGGGGTAATGACTCCCTTTACGTTGAGTACTGGGAAAGCTCAGCAGAATCAGGAGGTGGAGCATCAGGAGTGCTGCCGCTTGCTCATTTTTGAAGCAAAGGGCCCCAAACCAGGGCAATTCATCTGGTCCAGTACAGAGCTGCTTGCTTAAAATAGGCAGCTAACAGGGAAAAAAAAAGAAGTTAAGAGAACTACGCTACAAAGATAGTAAAACTTGCCTGAGAAACAGCCTTCTTCCTCAGTCATCACTATAGATATCACTGGGATTGTGTGTGTGTCTGTGTGTGTGTGTGCTCAAGCAGTACATGCAGTTTGCATTTGTGTTTCTTAAGCCACAGTTGTTCCACGTTCACAAGTGCAGTCCTGAAAAAGACCCTAACATGCTGGCTTCTCTTTCAGTAAGGTCCTGGGGTTATTTATTCCAGCCCAACCGACTGCAAGGCCAGAGTTACTGCGGGCACAGGCAATGCTTTACACTCTCCATAAAATCGCCTGACAATCCAAACAAAACCTTCCCAAGTCTGCTGTTCAGATTCCAATGTGATTAATTGTATTCTGTGGGAGATTTACCTGCAGGGTCTCATAATACCTGAGCAGGTCACCCTGTAACATAAAAAATATTCATAATCCTAGGAATAAACATTTGACAAAAACCTGTAAATACAGATCAGCATCACCACTTGAGGGTGCTGCAGTAGTTCTTAAATATTAACTCAAAGATGTGCTACCAGGCAGGTACTGTACACAGAGCTACGTGGCAATAATTCACCTAATTACTTCCATGGAGGCACTCTGAACATTTGGAGCTAGATTTGCACAAAATACAGCTGAACAGGAGATCTTCTTCTGAAAATAGAGGTTTAAATCCTAAAACCTTCCTAGCTAACTAAGGGGATAAAATAGGATTCCCCTTAAAAAAAATAAGTAGAAAGAGGAAAAATTAAGCAGAACAAAAGAGGACTTTCAATTACATGAGCACGTGCATTTCCAGCTTCCAAAAAATTCATGACAAATATAAATTCTCAGCTCTGCACACACATTTCCTCGGACTGTAGTACAAGCAAATGTTTTCCAAAGCATATCGAATTGATTTTGCTATAAGCTATTACAAGATTATAGTCCCTTTGAATAGTCTTCACTACAGGAAACACACAGAAGTATTCTCTGTGGGAAATATATTGAATAGTCAGTAAAACACAAAGTAATACCAAAATACAATGGAAAATGGTTCAAAAAAAAAGCCACAGCAACCTAAATGGAGAGTCTGAATCAAACATTACCTAGGATCCTCCTATTTTGCAGAATCTCCCTTTTATCATAAAAGACATTATTTGTTCATGAGGATAGAAAAAACATGGAAAAAAAAGAACAGTTGATAATGAAGTTAAAAGAAACTTATAAAATCGCTCTGTGAAAGCATAGTGACTGCACATAAAATGAGCTCTGGTTTGGAAAGCATGTCTAATTCCAGTTCTTTTATCTGACTCTTATCAGACATTCAGGAGAGCTGGTCAGGAACTATTTGATGATACCCTTGGAAAGCGCTGATACATCAAAGTTAAAATTGCTGGTGGAAAAAGGGATGCTTTAAAACAAAATTCCCAGCTCAAAGACATTTGTGGAGGGGGATTTATTGCTTAAGGTTAGAAGATATAAATGAAGCGCTTTCAGACTGGAAATAACACAAATTTATTTCAAAAAATGAAGTTATTTTGAAATCCTGATGAAGAATGAAAAAAATAGCAAGTCTAAAATGAAAACAAATAATTTTCAGTTGACCCAAACTAATATATTCTTTGGCTCACCACTGAGCAGACATGTCCAGGATTGATTACCCATCCCAAGTCAGAGCACCAAACTTTCTGAAGCCTTCAAACCTGAGTGCTTCTCTTTCTCATGTGACAGGTTGAAAGGCTAGAACTATTGAAAAGGTTGATGATCAGCTGGACCTTGGTCTTAAAGCGCTGCAATCAGCTAGAAGAATCAAACTACCCTTGCACAAGGGTATATATATAATGTGTAGACAGGTAAGTACTGGGAGTAGCCCTTTGCAACGAGAGGCAGAGTCTCAACCTTCTTCCATGTCCTCTCCCTTAGGTGCCCACTCAAAAATGTGCTGCTGCTGAAGCTGACACCACCCATGATCCAGAACACACATTTCCCAGGCTGTCCTCACATAGATAGGGAACTGACCGGGTTTTAAAAGACTGATTTAACCCTAGCAAACATATTTATGTCGTACATATACACAGGTCGACAAATGCTTATACCCTAATTTCCTAGCTAAGGGAGACCAAGGGAAAGCAATGAGATGAGGGTGAATGTGTCAAGGAGAGGTGTACAAGAGCCAGATATTCATCCTGCAAAAGACAGGATTAGCTGCACACTTCTTCAGCCTTAGCCCTCTAATAGGCTGGAGTACTTTGGCCTCTATATTACAATACCCAGCATTAGCAAAGGAGAGCAAAAGCTACTATAGACACTTTATTTGAGACAGGAGTAATCTCTGAGCCTATGTAGCAAGACACTTCTCATTAAGACATCTGAAATTAGAGCCAATATGTCAATATTCCCTTTCTTTATAAAAACTGTGTTAGAAATAGGCAATTTGACATCCTATGGGTTTTTCTACAGCCTATTCATTTCTACATTGCATTGTTAAACTAGTTATTTTTAAATTTTCATTACTTTCAGCCAGTGCCCTGATTATTCCTCTGAGAATGGTAACCTTTTAAATACCTTTATAAATGCTTTTACATATGATTAACATTAGCACAAGACCTACACACTTCCCTATATCAAGGTCACAAATACCAAATGAACACTTCCAATGAGCAAAAATAAAAAAATAGGTCTAAATTTTGCAAGTTAGAGATCTGCCAAGAGGGCTTCTTTTTTTAAAAGACAAAAATAGCAGAAGGTGGTAGAATACTGTCTTGGCCTCATTTAAAATCTTGAGTCCATCTCCACCCAGGTTTATGTGGAGCTCCAACTTGGCCTACATGTATAGGAAGAGTCGGCAAACAGTGATTTGGCTGTCGGATGCACAGACAGGAACTCCCGATTACTGACTTGCATCTTTACTACGTGGGAAATAATGCTTCCAGCAAAGCATTTACCTCCAATTAACTTCAGTCAGACCAGGAGTAAATTTTGGGCAAGCTGCTCTGACACTGTTTCAGTTACCCCAGGCATAAAACGCATGCGCAATAACCTCCACCTACCCCAGAGGGGGCTGTGAAGATTAATGGTAGGAAAGCACCTGGATGCCAAGGACAGACATTTGTCCTAGTTATGTCTGCATATGAAAAATGATCAGGCTCCTTTGTTTCTCAGAAAATGGTTGCAGTTACTTTAAAATACATATTCAAGATCAGAGTTGTGAACTCCAAGACCAGAACAGTTGAAATTATTAACAAGTAACATGTAACACTGTAAATGCATTTCACTGGGAAAAGGTCAGCATTAGAGATGTGAGAGAGCCTTTTACATTAGAGTAACTCATATCGCCTTCTCTTCATCAGTCATGTATTTCCATAACTCCGTGCTCTCTTTCAGTCATCTTATTTAACAAAAAAAGGATTCATGTTTTGTGGAAAACAGCGCTACAGAAAAGGCATATTTACCAAGTCTGTCATTGCAAGATCCATTGTACTAGGGAAGTGTTAGCATCCCTAATTTTTTTTAATATTTCTATTATCTTTTGCGTACTCCTCCCTTATATTTCATTCAGTTTAATTATACCAGTTACATGCTAGGTAACATTTCTAATTTTCCTTCTGAAAATAACTGGTATCATAGCAAATGCCTGTAAGCACTCATTACAAATGAGGAAAGCTTGTCACTCATATTAAACCACGGTGGTTTGCTATGCACAAATGTTTTTAAAACATTCAAATCTTCGCCTGAAATATTTCACTCAGAGGAGCATGTGGTTGCTTTGTATCAATGTACACAGGAGAGAGTGACAGCTGTGTAAACACACAATTATGGTATACTACAAACCACCCCAAGCTTCTCCAGAGAAGCATTTCAAAACGTCTCATGCTCCTACAGGTCTGGAGCACCACACTTTGTGCATAGCAGGGTCAGGATCTACCACGCTTTTACTCTGCTCCAGTGCAGTGTGCATAGAGGGGGGACAACAAAGTGATTTCATTATTCCTGCTCCACGTTTTCTCTTCATGGCTTCACTAGATGAGCAGGAATGCTGCTACTGTGGAGATAATTAGCACAGGCAATTAGTAAGAGATTGTTAATGTTTTCACTGAAACACAAATAGCAAAAGATAAATAATTCCTCCCTTAAGATCTAAACCAGAAGAATAATTAACAGCTGGAGGGGAGGGGAAGCAGAAAGCTAGAAGATGCTCCAGAAATGCAATTTGTTATCCAATTTTTGCAGGGTAATGTGTACTCATGCATTGTATCCTTCACTGGAGCACCTATCGTGCACCAGCAAAGCACATGCAAAGTTCTCCACTGAGTTCAGGGGTAACAGGACTTAACCTGAAGTTCAAAATGCTCATCCTTAGAAATGGGTGGTCCTAATAATGCCATCATATGGCCTAGTGCTGTGAGAGCTGTCATTCATAGAAATCTTTGCAAGACCAGGGGCTGGAGTTGTATATTATGGTGACAACACTCTGGAAAATCACTTTATGAGCCACTTTTTCTCTCCTTCTTTCATCCCTTACCCTCTCCAGTTCTGTCATTCTCTTGCCTGTTAAGGATAAAGCTTGACTATTCCTTAATGTTTAGTATTTTATTTTTCTCCTCTGGGGGAGCAAAAAAAAATAATGCAAACAAAATTAAGACTTGTCAACAACCCTGTATTTTAATTCAGGGCCCCTTGAAGAAGCAGCTGAAACTAACTCATCCCTCCTTTCATGCTGCCCCAGGTGGTGCTCTACCTCATTTTTTCTTTATGAGACATCTTTCCATGCTCTGTGTCCTAGCTGACCCTGGGACACAGACAGCTCTCCCCAAACTTGTCTCTACACGTGGCTCTTCGCCTTTCTTTACTGACAAAGCACCATGAAAGTAGAACAGGCAGCCAATTATACTCACACCCAGTGATAACACAGCATACCTTACCAACCCAATGATTAGAGTGCTGCACAACACAAGGATCACCCCAACAGCCCAGCCACACTCCAACTGCCCTAGAGGCACCAGGAACAATTCTCCTGGACCAGCCCCTCTTATGCAGGAGTGATGTCAGGTGGTGTGGAAACAGCCTGGGCTGACTGAGCTCACCTGGGCTGACTGAGCTCACCTGGCCTGGCTGCTTGGGGAGGTTAGCTGTAGTCTGACCAGAACAAGAACAGTCTCCTAAGTCAAATCACCAGATGTTCTTCACAGCATGAACATACCTTTCCCCTGAACATGGCCCTGGCCAGACCCTCTAACAGGCAGGCAGTTCCCAGTCTGCTCAACTCTGCCTCCATCCTAGCTTGAATACAGAGCGGAATGGTCACCAGCTGCACTGGGACAAGCCACCACTATACTTCCTTACTCCTAAAAGGAGCTGGTCTATGCTAAAAGATCTTTTTCAAAACTACTGCATTTCAAGGTTCAGTTTTTCAGGTGTTTTGAGTATTTGGTTCCCTGGTTCCCACCAAGTTTAGGCATAAGTGCTTATTCACCTTCTCCTTTGAGACATTTCATTTCTGAACTTGTGTTTGGGTATGTCAAAGCAAGCTGCCTGCAGGGCAAAGAGCTACACGCTGATGATGCCATGCGTAAAAGAAGCACTGCCCATCATCATCTGCCATTCACATACCCCTTCAGGACATAGCAGAGGAAGATAGACACACTTCACCCTTACATACAGCAATTCTGATTTACTGGGTATCGGTGCAAGGGCAAAGGAGATGTAGGTTTTCCCTTCTTTCAGGGACTCTGGGTCTTTAGGCAGTGGATGAGCAGTTATGTCATTAACAGCATGCATCACACCTCTTTTGCTTCCCTCATACAAGAAGCACCATATGCTCTTGCTTGCAGACTATCTCTCCACACAGGATGGCCGGAGGGCTCTCCAAATCAAGGCAGCACTGCATGGGAAGGCAGGAGTACAAAAGCAGTGTTTCTATGCCCAGCAACTTTCCTGTTTCTAGGAAGCTTTGGAAGTATGGAATGGTTCACATCCATTTCTTAACGTCATCAAACCAAATCAATTAGACGCTTTCTCTCTGCAGCAGTGAGCACAGGGGAGTTCTGCAGGAGAGGGTAATTTATAAAGAACAGAATGGAAATACTGCATGTGCTGTAACAACTTATTTGTTTATTTAGAGTTAAAATGATTAACAAATTTGCCTCTCCATGGCTCTCAGTGCCCTAACATCATTAACCACTCAATAAAATTTCAACAGCTTTAAAGTAATTAGTTTTGCAGAAATCCAGTCAGCCAGCCACTTCCACAGCTATCACTTCAGTGCAGGGGGAAGCAAACCAAAGTTCTCCCTGCCATTTGCAACATGCTCTTAATTCTTTAAATATGGGCTATTTCAGATCTATGCTTAGAAACACATTCCAGAGTCCTGGAGAAAATTCTGCTAATTGCCCCAGCTTTTAATGGGCATACAGGTCAGTTGCCCTGCTGATCTCAGCTTGATGATGCAAGCATGATCCTTGTGCTGGACCAGCTCCAGGCACAATAGATCGTAACTGGCATCTTATGCACCACCTATGGTCTAAAAATGGAGACGCTGGGCTGGCCAAACCAAGCAAAATGTTTCCCTCAGAAGGAAAATCTGTGCATCTCCATAGCTGGCCTGTGACAGTGAGATAATAATCTGGTCACAGATGACCAGGCATGGACAAGGCAGGTGAAAAGAAAGGTCAGCAGGCATTGTCCAAAAGGGATTGGATGCAATTCCTTCTTTCTAAGGCACAGATAATACCTCTGACATCTGCCTGCTTCCTCGTCTCACCCTCATGACTTCCATATTACTGAAATTCAGGCAGCTCACACTGACCCAGACTTGACTGGAGAGGGAAGTGGTCTTCCAGCACTCCAGATTCAAAGCTGGCATATACCAGCAAATACGTCAGTGCTGTTATCTCTATATATCTATATATGTAAACACACACACATACATACACAAAGCACTAGCATGGTGAAGTTTGGAACCTCAGTCCAGACAGGAGACACGTGGAGCTTCCAAACTCGTGACAGTCTAAAGGTGGAACCAAGGCTTGATCCAAAGTCCACTAAAGACAATGGCAGTCTTTACACAGTCTCCAAAGACATCAGTGCCTCTACACAGCAAGAGAACTGAATTCTCCCAAGACTGGCAAATTAACCCCAGATAAGTAATGGCTAGGGGAGTAGAACATTTCTGAGATACTATGTTCATTCCTGGGATTATTTATTTGTGATGAATCAGGTTTCTTGTTTATTTGTAGAGAAAGTACAGCCACAGCATGCTGTTTAAATGAGCAGTCTCTTGAAATTTCAGTAAGCTTGTTCTATTTATACAATGGGGCAATATTTCACTCTCCTCCTACACTCTGAATTTCATCCATGATGCCCTCGCCTGTACACGTCTTTCATGACTCTGGCACAAATGAATACCACAGACATTTCAAAGCACCACCGGTTATTTCACTAGTGTACTACAATGCAGTAAAATATATGGCATATGGCAACTACAAAATACATTTTAGTCTTTCCAAAACCTGCTTCCTGCTGATGACCCATAAAAGGGTGAAGTTCAGAGTACTATTTCATTGCTCAGCCTCCCTGTCCAAGCTCCTACATTACAAGCTGAGAAATGCTATGAGTGTGAATGAACTGACCATCTGCAATAACCATATCTCTTCCTACTACTTGTAAAGCAAATATACACAGGCAAAGCAGTATCTTTCTATATACGTCAAAAGGGCAGAAAGATCCTTAAGTTCAGCGGCCTGTTCGCATAGTATCCATGCCAGAAACTTGTATTAAGTGGGCACTGTTCTTTGCCAGCTGGAATTACACTGGATTCCTTTCAGCAAAGCAATGCTAAAAACTAAAGCAGCACGAAAAGGGTTGCTTGAAAGCAATTTGTGATAGCACTCACTCTGTTTCCTTACTGCAGATTTCCTTGCTATTTCTTACAGTCTCAAATCAGAGCAGCAACCTTTGCTTTCTTAGATTAGCACAATGACTTCATGCAGACATTTTACATACACCATCACCACGATTAATGGAAATAGATTTGTCCCAACTGCTTAGTGTTAAACAGTTGAGGTCAGGTTATATGCCAATTTTAAACTTCAGACAATCCTACTAGCATTGATGGGATCATGCGTGGAGGAAAATGTTGCTTCAGTTGCGTTTCCATCTCCTGAAGCCTTCCATTGTATCTTAACATATGTCTTTGGTGATGTTCTAATGGGTACATAGCAATGAGAGGCGCTCACAGCAGATGGCATTTTACATTGCTACTCACAGACTTCAGTACTTGGATTTGCCACTCACACAGCAAGCAACTGGCCTAAAAGCAGACAATAAAAGCAGGAGACAAAAACCCACGTATTTTTGTGGAGCAGCAGAACTAGCAAAGCACACTTACCTATCCAGGTACAGCTCACATTTAGATTCTCTAGTGTCTAATGAGGTATTAGCTCCCACTTAAGTCTGTCTTGCAGGTGGGGCATTTCATAGCAATTCCTTCTTTATAGAGCCTCTCATGCTTGACAAGACCAAAAATTACACTGCACCCTCCCTTCAAGGGTCTATGAAATGTGTTTTTTCTTACCAGCCTACCTATTTTCAAAGGAAATAGTGGCATTATAGACTTCTACCCTCAGATAACTTTGCTGGAGTTGGTTTTAAAATTACTGGAATAGGGAAAATAAGACAGAAACACACAAGCATGACTTCAAATGCCTCATGTTCTCTGGAAACCCGGGAAAAAAACCAAACAAGTGAAAGCATTAGAAAGACAGACTTACTGTCTACAGTTGGGGTCTTTAGTCAGGCAGCTCACACTGACCCAGACTTTACTGGAGAGGGAAACGGTCAATGGAAGTAAGCATACTTAAAACTCATGAAATCCTTCCTCTTCTCTGATTATTGAGAGCCCAGGTTCCTCCCTGAGGCACCGGAATTGAATTCCTCAAATGGATATCCCATAAGTTTGCAATTTTGGAGAGAAAAAGCTCTTTGGGATCCCCCAAAACATTCCCCTCCATGGACTCAAGGAGTTTCCTTGGAAGTGTGATTGTCAAGCTTTTATGGTCTCTACACAGGTTATGAGTAGTCCCACAAGAATGACATGGTGAAGCTCATTATAAAGGACTTCTGGGGAAAGAAGCAACTAGATCATTTATGCTGAAGCAGAGCTGGCACAAAAAAGGCAACATTTCAGAGGTATCAAGCCTTTGTGAAACTGTTCTGGTAAAGATCTGACAAACACTCTGGGTATTTGTGAATATTAAGGTGTGGTGTGACCACTGTTTCAGCAAGAGAAGGATGCTGTGTTTGGCCAAAGCAAGTGCTCCTTACATCAGTTCAATGTGCACAAAACACTGTCGTCACCATTCCTGCACCTGCCACTACTGGCCACCTAGGACCACATCCACATTTTCAACTTTATTTCTGGTAATGCTTCATCCCAAGCTCAGCTGCAGTCACTGAGGTTCCGTTCTGACATCAGTAGGGTAACTGGTAAGCAAGGACTACGTGCATTTCCTGAGATGTCTCAGCAACCCTGTCAAACAACTGAGCACAGCCAGGGAAATATCAAGAGATGCAGAGTCAGAATTAAGGAAAGAAAGAGGAGGTGTATTATTTTATTCAAGGAGCATGTAGAAACCCCAACAATGATCTGAGCCTCGGTGTGCCAGACAACATATAATGCAGTGAAAGCCAATTTTGTCTGTGAAGAGCTTACGGTCTTGAGAGGCAAGACAGACTGAAGGTGAGGAAAAAACCCAAAACAGCAAGAACTAACATAGAGCAAAATCAGTTACAAAGCTAAGAGTGAAACTCTGCCTCCCTCCAAATACCAAAGCCTCTCCTTGGTCCAGTCTGTCAGCTGCCTGCTTATCAAAACAGTTTGACATCTTGAATGCACTCAACTTTCCACAGGATCTCCGCAAGCTAAGCTGTGAGGAGCCCCAAGCAGCAAGCAATCTGAATCACACCCCCAGACACCAAAATGATCAGTTTATTCTGCTATAATTCTTCATGAATCCATACTAGGTTATTGCTCCTTTGTCCTTTACTTCTCTTTTACCATCTTTTTTTTTTTTTTCTCCTAAGTAGGTCACCTCATCTCCTGAAGTATGAAGCCATAAGACTATGAAAGCATAAAGGAGATTTATTCCTCTCTGTGTGCATGATCTTCTCAACTGAAAGAAGTATAGGAATGACTACAAAGTTCATCATCGACTTCCAAGAATAGACAAATGCCTTTGTTATGCTTCTCAAACACATATCTTTGAGGCATATCTCAAACACAGGCAGGATGAAACCTACAGTGAAGACAGAAAAACTCTTCCCATTAAGTTGTCCACTAAAGCATTTGAGCGTGGTCCAAAGGCAGCAAAAGGTTAGAGACAAATTTCATTTGGGAATTTTAATTTGCTAGATTTAACATAAGGCCATTAATGTGGGGTGTTTTTTTTTCCCTCTTGCTCTGCCTCAGACCTCTCTCTGCTCTTAGATACACATTTATATAAAAATTTATGATTTACAAGCATCATGATAGATTGCCCTTTGCTAACCTCTCAAAGGGCTCTCAGTCACAATGGCTGTTCACATATGATGCTTAATTACATTTTAATAAGTTGTTCTTGAGAAAATAAAATCCCCAACAAGAAATTTAAACCCTGAACATGCCTGAAATACAAACTCTTTGCAGAATAAAATCAAGTACTTTTTTCCCCCTCAGTATTCTTATCTGAGGTAAATACATCTCTTTTTTTTCACTAATTTCTGCTTGTACTAATCCCAGAGGTCTCAACTCACACCACCAGAAAATGATGTAATTCACTATAGATGCTCGTTCTCAGGAAATTTCTCCACATAAGATGAGGCAAGATTGAAGAAACCCAGAGAATAAAGTAGGGTTGCTTGCATTCAAGCTGTTTGTAGTGAAAGAAAAGCTTGTGGCTGTTGTATCAAGAGGCGGAAGCCGATGCTAGAATTCCAGGATTATTTATGCATGTACTAGACAGCGTACACGTGCTCACATATGCAAATAAACACAGCGTTCAGCAGTCAGGAAGGACCTTGATTCACAAGTGGCCATTTAAACAAACACGCTGTACTGCTGACATGTCAATGTTATGTAAAATGCTTCTGACAAGAGACTAATAATGTATTTCTGTAATTCCATATTCCAAAATTTTCTGAAACAAGCAAGCTCTTTTCAGTATATAAGAAATTATGTAGAATAGGAAGATTTCCTTAGAAAGTCCGAGTTTTCAGATGCTCCAAATTCAAATTTTCACTTCTATAAAAAGCCCACTAGCTTCCCTAAGGATCAACAATTGTTAGGAGCCAACACCTTTCACGGGAATGAACTACAAATCCCTGGACAGTCTACACTCCTCTACATCTACACACTCCTGCAGGTGGACACATTTTTCAACTAAAACCAGCCCTGCTTTCCAGGCATTCCTTATCAATGCTGCTTTACTTCTGATGAAACAGAGAACAGAACATTCAAAGCAAGAAAGCTTTTATGTCCAAACAAATCAATGAAGTTTACAAGATGAATTATGTATCTAGCGACGCTGAGATCTGATTCCAGCAAAATCAAAGGCAACTATACTAGTACAGGTTCTGATGACCTGGAGTTTTCATTAGATCCACAAGAAATTTTAAGCTCTTAAAAACACTTGTTAATAATGCCAGATGACACAGTTATGCAATTATCTGGCCCATTAGTTTTGCATTTTACAGCCACTAGCAAGTGGTTTTCTCACACTCTGAAAACTTGGATGAAAACCGGTGTTTACAATAAAGTAGCTGATAACAGAGTGCTGATACCAGAAGCTCTGCTCAAGTCCCTGCTTGCAGGACTGGAATATAGGTATCTTCTCAGGGTTACGGGAAGAGGTTAAGATCCTGTCTCAGTGTACGTGAAAGTTCCTAATGTCTCCAGTAACTGTCAGTTCCATTTCCTCCTGTGTCTAAAGGCTCTGAAGCCATACCATTTCAAGAACCAGATTTTTCACACCATCTAGTTGTTGCAACATTCTCCAGGGAAATTGTGAGCAGAGTCACTGCCAAGGAAAGGATACACTGAACACCTACTAAATTTTGAGATTTCATTTGACCTACAAGAGCAGTCATTTTAATAGTGTTCCATCCATTAGTATTACTGGCCAAGGCTGCTCAATAAAGGCTTTACGATGAAAGCATAACAACCACAGTAGGCATAATTCTTAGTGTTCTTGTGGACAATGACTAAATCAATACTGAGTACCGGCCTCAGAGCTTCCAGATAGCAACACGGTAAGTCTTCCTTCTTCATATAACTTCCCTAACAGCATGCAATAAACCATTCAGCAGACACAAAATTCCTGCATTTCAACACAACAGCATAAATTTTCCCCTTCTAGGTTGTCCTCTGTGGTGCAAACAGAACAGATAGACAGGCCAGTGTAAAGTATGGTACCTAGACAGGCATTCACTTCTATGGATTTGCTTCTGCACTGTGAAACTTCTCTTCGATGATATTTAGATGAATACACAGTTATACAGCTCCAATGCACCAGTTGGCCATTTTCAACCTGCATCCACAGTTACATCGACAAGGTCACACTAGAAAAACGCAATTAACTCACCATTAACTCACTTTTGAAACTGGAATGCATGGGCCAATTGCCTTGAGGGTGGTGAAAACAGCAAGGATCCATAAAGAATACCTGTGACTTTACTTATGGAATGCAAAAGGAAAAACAGAGAGCTGGCCCCAGCCACAAAGGTGATGGAAGGGGCAGGGTGATACCATAATCAAATTCTTTCACAGGAAGAGTACTCTTTTCTAGTTTAATCCTCTTTCACAGTGGATTAAGCTAATATGGAAAAAGCTATGAAGAACAGCATCTGTATACCTATTGCAAAACTGATCCATACACAGTGAAGCATCAATGTACTTAAACTCCCACTACCAGACCACTGAAAAACCTCTGTTTGTCAGTGTCTGCTATACTCAGCATCAAGTGCATGGAGAAGCCAAGATTAAATCTATAGAGATACTCAGATGTGGAGTCTCTCTTCTGTCAGATGTGGATATGTCCCCATGCATCACAGCCGATGAAAGAGAAGAACCATAAAGCCAGGCTGCTGCTGGAGAGCATGCATCCTACGGGGTCACAGCACAGGGGAGAAACCATGCGTACTTCAAATGCAGGATGCACAAGCCGAGGGACTTGGGAGTGTGAGGTGGAAGCCAAATGTGTGATCTTAACTTCATGCGTGAGACTTGTCAGGCTTGCCTACAGTCTCACAAAAACACAAACTAAGACTCAGCCAGCTGATTTGTACTTTCATTTTATTTCCTAGAGGCAGAAAATAGAGCCTGCCCACAAACTGCATTCATATTCTCCTCGTATAAGTTGTATTTTTTCAGCACAGCTATGATGGGTTTAATTTCACCTTGATTTCTTTGGAGGGTAAAAGCATTACAGAAAAAATACATTTCTGCCTTCAGCCTGAGAATGACAGCAACATTCTCCCTGTGAAGAAACTGGTAATGCTGCAGTGATTTTTATCACTAGCACTTGTATCTCCTGGATATTAATAGATGTTTGGAAAATGCTGTAGTATCTCATTATTTATAAAACATAACTGGGTGTAATTCTGCAAAGAGATGAATACCTCTATATCAGGAGCCGAGCAGATTGCTTGTATCACTCTGCACTTTACATTAATGCACCACTAAGGTTTGGCTTGGAAAGGTGATGTTAACATCTAAGACCACACAGATCCACAGCCGTTGTGCAATCAGCATCTACTTTGTCATGACAAGGGTACAGTTGTACTCCTACTCACTGCAAAGTCAACAAATGTGAGTGCATCATCACCCACAGCACATATCTCTCCAGCTCATTACAGCGCACAGGTATGTCTTATTCTGGAATAAGCTGACCAACACACTGTTGTCTTAGTCAATACCAGAGTATCAAACTTCAGACAGATAAACTGGAGAAATAGAAAAAAATTGCAGTAAGGACAAGAAAACACATTTTGGTGAGAATACACAAATAAAGGCTGGGGAATTTCCAGATAGATGGAAGTTCTGAGGCAGAGTATCTTGTATCAAAACAAATCTTAAACTCAGCATGACAGCATAACATCATGCTTTGGGGAAGCGCAAATACTATGCTGGGACTGGTGAAGGGGAGAAAAGCTTTTAATACCTTTCCAGCAAGATTTTTACTTGACTCAGCATTTGGGATTCTGTGCCCATTTTGAGGCAAAAATGTAGATCAGTTTGGAAACAGCATGTAAAAACAAACAAAACCCAAGGAGAAACATTTACACAGAAGGAAAAGTACCTGTTTAATTGAGAGGGGTAAAAAAAAGGTCCAACAGATTTTAAAAACAGACAGTTATAAAGGAAGTGGCACAAATTGCCGTGTCTGTGGTGGACAGAACAAATAGCACAAGTTAGGAAAGTAAGAGAGGGAAAACCTTTCTAAGGATGCTGTTGTATCACCCAGAAAGGCTGTGAAGCCTGCCCCATTTTAATTTTCAAAAAGCTACAGATGCATCCCAAGAGTGACCAAAGCAGAACTAATCTGGGCTTGCAGCTGGGCAATGAACAAAGTAAAACCTGATGTTTCCTTATAGCCCTCTATTACTTTTCTTGCTGTTGGTGACAGTGAGCTTTCTTGTTTGCTTTGCTTTTCCTGTGGACAAAGAAGATAGAATGCCCACAGTCTGGCTTTCAGGTCCTCATGGGAGACTGCAGGGCCTGAACATACAGAAAAAAAATTCTTCCTATTCTGTGGAAACTGAGCACATTAGAAATTATACAATTCTGAAAAAAAACAAACCCCACCCTCAGAGCCTTCTGACATCATGTGTCAGAATAGGTATTTTTAAGATGATTTTCATTATATTACACATCTTTCACTTGATTATACTCTGATTCTATTCTCACTTTTGCAGGCATCACTCCTGCTGACTTCAATAGCACTATTCCTCCTGTTTTTACACTACACTGAATGAGAACAGACCCACCCCCAAAGTAGTAAAATGGATTTAGGATTACAGGATCTTAATGTTCTGGGGCTTTTTTGTAATTTATTATTTTCCTCCAGGTTTCATTTATGCCTATAAATTGTCCCTTTGATGGTAGTGGCATGAATGTATTTGTATAAGACACCGCTTGCTTCCATAAGCACAGAAAGACAGATGAACCCCTGCAGAACCCTGCAGCTGGGACTAGATTGATCTGTAACTCAATTCAGCAGCTCTTAAGTACAGGTAACATGAAAAGCTCTTCAGCAAGCTGTTGAATAGAGCAGTCTGTTTAAAAACAATAGAAATGACTGAGTATATTCATCTCATTGTAACAAAATGCTCACAGAATAAGACAAGCTTCCTCACAAGGCTGGGTTTTCCAGTTAGTTGCTGTGACTGCATCCCCTGGTGAGCTGCATTTCTGAGTTCATGAATGTGGCAGCAGGAAGTAAGGAATACTGAGAATCTGGAGCTCTTTTTAGACCTCAGTCCACCTCTAGACAAAAATCATAATGACCTTCAGTATTTTACACATGGGCTGGATCTGAGGAAATGCTCATAGAATTACCCCAACAGTAAGTCTAATAACCTACAAGCGAAACTAAATGGAAAACACTCTGAACTACATTCTACTAAGCATACTACAATTGCATTCAATATTAAAATAGAATAGATCCCTGGCAGTGCTACACCACTGCTGAAGAGAGCTTCTTCCACATAAAGACATAAAGCTTTTCCAGCTTTACAGTGTTAAACTGAGACTCCTAAGACTGGAACAGAAAACTCATGAAGCAGAATGTGTTTCTCTGTATCGCAGAGAACTCTCTGGAGAAGCCTACACCCCAAATAGGGGCATACCAATTCACCATCAAGAGCACTGGGCTGGCAAACATGGCATTGCTGAGACTGTCCTTCCTGGAGTAAAGAATCACAGAAACAGAATCATAGAGTGGTCTGGGTTGGAAGGGACCCCAAGGATCACAGAGTTCCAACCCCCTGCCACAGGCAGGGCCACCACCTTCCAGCCATGGTCTAGACAAGGTTGCCCAGGGTCCCATCCAACCTGGCCTTGAACACCTCCAGGGATGGAGCATCCACCACCTCTCTGGGCAGCCTGTTCCAGCACCTCCCCACTCTCTCTGTAAAGAACTTCCCCCTAATATCTAATCTAAACCTTCCCTCCTTTAGCTTCAATCCATTCCCCCTTGTCCTGCCATTATCTACCCTTTTAAACAGTTGATTCCCCTCCTATTTCTGTGCTCCCTTCAGGTACTGGAAGGGTGCAATGAGGTTGCCCCACAGCCTTCTGTTCTCTAAGTAATGACTTAGCTCCCCCTTGGTCCATAAAAAATGTCCTGGTTGAATCCACTGAGGAATCTGCAGTGCTGATGATCACCAAGATCATCTTCCTTTGCAAGTATAAAAATATGTAACAGACCTGTTTTTCAAATGGAGAAAAGTTTAATTACTTTCAAAGGAATTCTGTCTGTCTCCTAACACCTTTCTTGTATGAGAAGTCACTGTGATGGTTTTCATAAAGGAGAATTTCTGATTTCTCCACGATATTAGCAGAAGATCCTGGAATCCTTGATGAGAGGTGAAAAGGTTGTGCCTAAAACGGAGATGAGACCATAAATGCCAGCATGTGGAAACCAATCTCAGCTCCAAAGCTGGGGTTAACTGAGGACACCATGAACACTCCTGTGGATCATCAATCAAGATAAGCACTCCAGAGGAAATGCTCTGCCTCTCCTCCCTATGACAGAGCTCCTGCTGTTCCTCTCACAGTGCACCATTGTTGGGAAGCCCTTCTGAAGAAAGAACTGTTCCCCTGATTGTGCAGACTGTCAACAGCTGAGAGGATCTCTAATCAGCTACTCACAGAAGAAATCTTGAGCATTGTCCTCTCTCAAATCTATGATAATTCTCCAGGTCACGGGTCAAATCCTCTGGCAATTAGCAGAATAAATTAGTTTGTTAATCACCTTGGAGGAACAAGTACCTAATTAATGGGGAGGTGTCCTGCATGCATATCTAAAGTTATTCACATAATCACATAGCTAGAATGACCTGGTTCTGAATGACATATCCTACCCAAAATAGCCTGGAGCAAGAGAAGTGCTGTTGACAAATTGTAGTTGAGTAAAGCCGTTTGGGTATGCAAGAAGGGTATCTTGCCGTAAGCTGGATAAGTGGATCTGTGTGTACAGCAAAACTACATCTTTGAAACTATTTCAAAGTTAGAGTTGCGAGAAGCTATTCAGAAAAGAGTATAAAAAACAGGTCTGATGGCATCGATCAGAAGCTCATAACTCTTCTACTGAAGAAAATTGGGAAAAGCTACAGAGAACTGAAATTGGGAGAGCAAAGCCATGCTGAAATCGACTGACAAAATAAAATTTTCCACTGGCCATGTCTGAGAACTAGACTTCCCCTTAATATCACTGGATACTTTGCTCTAGGTAGGTGTTCACCATTTACTAGCGGTAATAAAATTGTGTCCTGCATTCAGGGATAGGGGTATGCTCAAAACTTTCCAAACAGCAGCGCTTGCTCCTCCTTTAAGAAGAAAAGTTACCATTCATACAGCTTTAAACTGGATCTTGCGCTCACACAAGCTTCAATAACTGATGCCATGCAGAAGAACCTTGATGGGCTTGAGAAGCGGGTCTGTAAAAACCACACGAAGTTCAAGATGGCCAAGTGCAAGGTTCTGCAGCTGGGCTGGGGCAATCCCCAGTATCAATACAGACTGGCGTAGGAATGGATTGAGAGTAGCCTTCTCTAGGGGTGTTGCCCAGAGCACGAATAGGTCCCCCAACATTGGAAGCATTCAAGGCCAGCTTGGATGGGGCTTTGAGCAACCTGATCTAGTGAAAGATGTCGCTGCCCATGGCAGGGGGGTTCAAACTAGATTATCTTTAAAGGTCCCTGTCAACCCAAACCCTTCTATGATTCTATGACTTTCCTATGCTTCCTAAGCAGACCGCACTACAGTAATTTCTGGACAAGTTTGGGTTGGTTTGGGGTTTTTTTTTGAGATCCACAGAAAGACACAGTAACTCTATGCCGTTTTTGTAAAGCTTTCCCAAGGAAACTGTGGGCTACCACAGAAGGGTTATATGCACTCTCTTACCATGAGCTTTTAAAAGAACCCGAAGTCTTCTTCTGAGTGACCCAACTACAAAACATTCCACCTGTTCTTCTCCCCCCCATTAAGACTGTTCTTTCTACCATTTCCAAATTACTTATTTCATTTCCTAATAAAGAACTTTAGCCCTGACATGAAACCCTTGGTTTGATAAAAACCTGAAATCTTTATCTGCATTATATATCTGTCAGAGGTTCTCTAGGGTTATCAACTTGACTTCCTGTATGAGGTCAAAACAACTCTCCAGTATAACCAACAAATAGGCAAAAGCTCATGCAAAAATAAAAGAAAGAAAATGTCCAGATTTTCTTTTCGTATCAAGTTTCTCTGAGCCTCTGGCATGGACCAGAGTCTGTCTTATACTGGGGCCCAGTACAAGCATGGAGCAGAAAAAGGGTCAGAAAGAATTCCAGTAAGGTAAAAGTCAACACACTCTCTAAGTAAAGCCTGACAGCCAAACTAGCACAGAAGCTCTGTCAGGTCCCCTGCGGACTCGTGTTGCATAGAAGCTCTGATTAGGTTATCATAATGATCCCTTTTAGGCCACAAAATCTACGATTCTTCCCATAATCTAAACTAGCACATTATCACAGAGAATTCTGTAAACTGATGTCAACATTAGAGAAACTCAGATTACTGTTCAATCAATACTCTGAATTCCTAAGAGTCCTTAAGTGTATCTACTGCATCAGTAACAGCCTGCAGTATTTGCAGAACTCAGGAAAAGTATCAAGTCTATTTGCTTCGTCAACCAAGAGCACTCTGAATTCCTGTCAAGTTTCTCTGGCCTAATTGACATTAGCTAATAGTTGCACTTAAAAATCTTACTGCTTTTATTAATGAATCTAAAGAAAAACATGTAGGATGTATCAACAGGACCAACCTTATCTAACCTTCTCCTATGACGGAGTAGATTTTTCAACAGCTTTTCAAAGAACTAGAAAATCTGCTTTGGAAATGAATCAGTAAACATCACAGCTGGAAATAAAACAACCTTCCTTGATGCATTCCTGTTATTGGCTATTTTAATGATATATTTTAATCTTCACCTCTGTTTCATTCTTGAAGATCCTAAATGGAGACATGTATTTGCCCTGTGTGGAGCCAGGAGTTGGACTTGATGATTCTTACGGGTCCCTTCAACTGATTACTATGATTCTAAGATCTATAAGAACCCTTACCATGGACAAAGACCATAGATAATTTCTTCTGACTCACCCACCACATCAGGCTTCAAAGTGAAATGAGGGTGAGGTGCTGCATAGTTGGTGGTTTTTTTGAGAACAGCCCACAGAAAAGAATGAGCCTGGAAAATGGACACAGCAAGAATCAAGCCCTGTACCTGCCCCACATCAGTCCTTCTAAGTATTTTCACTGATTCTCTTGAAGTCTATCTTTATTGCTGGAGAATCATACATATAAGAAATGTCCTGGAAAGGTCTAATTAGTTCTTTTTTGCTCTGGAAGACAAAGCTGCGACAGAACTAGAGGAGATTTCTTTTACCTCTAAGCACAGCTTTAAAAATTTATGGAGGAGCTCTTTTAAGGTATTTATGCTTCTTTCTTTTCTTTTTTGTTTTCATCGATGGACTACAGAACACAGGATTTTTACCCAATTTGAAAGACATCGGTTCTAAGGTGACACTGGACCTAAACCAGGAAAATCGCCTTAAAACTGTACCTTTTCTTGAGCAATTGCAATTTTATGATGGATACAGCCAACAAAAAGCAACAGACACACAGCTACCGCATTTGAAGTCAGGCATTGTGTCAGAAAATAGTCTAGTATTTCTTAAAATAAGTCTCAGAGCATACAGTATAGCACTATACTACTCCACTGTAAAAGTCTGCCAAATCCCTTTAAACCTAGCAAAGCGTAAGTGAAAGGAAGTGAAGGGTTAGGCAGTTTTGATTTTTTAGCCTTGTACATTCTCTAAAAGACTACTTTTTACCTGTGTATATACATATGCACGTATATCCCTGAGAAAAGCCTGCGGTGAGCTACATATTAAAAATTTTAAGATCACTGTCTACTGCTAGTATTTCCCATAATATATTTTCTAAAGTCATATCAACATCTTTTCTAAAAGGCTGTATAGTGGGGTAGGCAATTTACAGCCATAGCCAAGCATATAATCCAATCTAGATACACCACAAAAGTGTTAATCAAGAAACCTTAGGAAGGACAGGGTTTTAATACTGTATTTTTATACAGAATTTCATGTCATAGTACCCGTGATGCCCCAGTGCCAAATCACAAGTAGCAAAGAAATGAGGTCTTTTAAAGGGATAACAGATCAAGGCTAAATCATTCTGTCTTATGTTAAAAAGAAAGTAGGTTGCTTTTAAAAAACAAAAGGAAAGGAGAAGATGTAGCTTGTGAGAAGTCTCCAGGGCACATCAGGTGTGATGGGCTGTACAAGTTAATTAGTTGACTTATTTGGAAGAGACAAGGAAAATCCCTATTGCTCAGCATAACATTAGGAATGTGTTTTGGCATGGTGTCTCTTGATTTTTTTATTTCTTTACTACATATTTCTTTTATTTATCATTAAATCTTGCCTAGTGATGAAGTAGATTCTCAGTAATGAGATGTCTACTACACAGATCCATTATTCAAGTACAGAGTAGCAGAATTAAGGCAGGGTTTACCACATGCACAACTACTAATTTTCAAAAGCCTACTCAGGTTGTCAGCCTGAAGAGAGGCATCTTTCTCAGTATGTGTTAGTCTCTGTTACTTTGACAAGCAGTGTCAACCCAGAATATTACCATCATTCTTGGCTCTTATCACTTCCCGACTCCCCCACAAAAAAAATTTAAAAAGGTAAAAAGAGTTTAGCAATAGACCTGAACTAAACTATTACAATCAAGTGAAATGCTCTGTGCAAGTCAAACACTGAGTGCATCTCAAAGCCTTTAGAAAATAACCATTTATCCTCTGTATGGGGTTTTTTCTACACTCTGTGATCAATCTCCTAGAAAAAACAGTAAGTGAAGCCTTACCAACTTCCCAAGTGTGAAGCTAATACTGACAGCCTGAGCAGTGGGACTGGGGAGTGTACTTCTCTCAGGGGTCCACTTGCCATTGGCATCTGTGGAAAGCTATACAAGTTTTATATGTAACATATTTTATGAGAAGTCTAAACTAGATATATTAATGAAATCCATTGCCATACAATTTTTAATATAACTTTATTAAAATTTCTGTTGCAACAAAAACTGCAGAAGTGTGTCCTTGCCCTCTATTTACAAGCAGAGTTAAGAAGTAAAGAATTTCTAAACCTGACGTTTCCTTGTTCAGACCACAGCTCAGTAATACAGCAAACCTGGCTGTGAGGCTCACAGCACCAGATCAAAAATCTCGTAGCTGCATGACACAAAATATTGCTCAATGGAAACTCATTCTGCTGGTCTGAATTCATTACAGAAGTACTAACAGGTTGAGGTTTTACCAGCAGCTTTTGGTGAGATCAGGTATGGTCTTATTTTCCACAGCAGCCTTGAAAGCCAGCATCCATGCTAGGGAAGCTGACAGAAATGTGGGCATGTGCCAACATCCAAATTAGATCCAGTTCATCTTGCTGGGTGATCTGCTAGTCCACAGATGAGTACAAATTATTTTGTAGCCATAGCTTCTGTCTTCTCCAGGGAGCACAGATAGGCCTGTCCACTCCCACAGATCTGTACTACCCTCAAGCTTTAATATATTTTGAAAAGCTTCAACAGCAACAGCACAGGACAAGAGGCAGTCTGGACCACAGCACAGAACAGCAAAAATAGCTTTGTTTACAATGATTCAGTAATTCTTGGCAATTAAGCAATGCCAACAGAAGCTCAGAAATATAAAATCAAAAGAGAAAAGGCAGAAATAACATCCACCTTACCATTTCAAATGGATGAGCTCTTGGTTAGTTCTCTAAGTTGCTAAGGGGTTAAAAACTATAAGAGCACAAGTGTAAGGCACAAAACCACTGTTTCTGCTGAGGTACTACCTGCGAAAAATCTTAGGAGTCTGATTTTCCAATGAGGCCAAAAACCATCCTTTCTTTACACATGCAAGCTTTGTACGAAGGAGAGTTGAAGCTGAAAAATCACATTACTCCTTGGCACTACTTTAAAAAAAAATACTAAATTACTGGTGAAAGGTAAGTATGGCTGGATGCAGACTAATAGCAGGCCCCTTCTGGAAGACAGGTCCAACAGAACTTCTCCATTACCAAGACAGCAATGAGACTGGCGTGGGTGACTCTGGTTCACTTCTGCAACATGCTCTGAAAAAGCATGAAATACCAAGAGTTTTAAAAAAAAAAATCACTGGGGTTAAATACAAACTTGAACCGAGCTGTAATCTGAAGCAGAGCAGAATGCTATCAGTCACACTGTGAACAGTGCTACCTAGTCAGTGATGTGTAGCAGTAAATGCTGGTTGGCTGCACTCATTTTTTGAGGGGAAATAAGGTACTTACACCAAAAACATAATATACCATTTAATAACTCAGTCACCAGCAAAAGACATGCAAACACACACTATGCATCAGTCACAGTTAGACCAATGTGTTGTAATAGAAATGTCCTTCACCTGATGTGGTCTGTTAATAGGGTTGCTCTTTTACCTGTGGCATGACAAGCAGGTGACTGAGAAGCATTTGCAGCTCTTTACTTTTTAAAGTCTTTGTGATGTCTGAAATGACATAAAATGCAACCTCTGTGATATTTTGGTGTTGGCAGTTAACTAAAACTAAAATTGATCCTTGGTCCTATACTGGAATAAACAAACTGCATGTTGCTAATGTGAGCAGCCAGCCAGGTACTCCACCAATTATGAAGTACTTTGGAAGCAGTATTCCTTATCACAGTAGTAGCTTCTAAAATGAGCTGCAATTGAGAATGTATCTTAAGAGTCAAGTATCGATTGGCATCTGACAGCCAGGGAGACATGAGAGAAGAACTACACCTGCTGAAGATAGTTCCAACAAGTAAGTATACCCCTGAAAATTTTCAGCATCTCTATCAAGGCTCATTCCTGGGCAAAAGAGCCTATTTCTGTATAGATTTTCCTCTACATGTGGTTATCCTAGCAGAGAAGGAAACTGCTGTACATACTTCTATTGTAAGCACCTGGATTAGAGCGTCATGCAGTGTTTGCACTGCACCAAAGGCACAGTTCTTGTTTGTGAATGGGGCTTACAGCTACTTCTCAAGCTGAAATAGTATCTTTTTAAGCTGGGTGAACATTGCCTTGTAAATAAGGGTGAATGTAGATAAATTATCACTTTCTGCCTAACTGTACTTTTAAAAATTCTGCTAATGCCATGCCATATGTCTAATACAGAATGCAATAAGTTGACATTGATGAGAAGATATTAAGGATCTTTTCAGTAGCACCTGCTGCAGTTAAGTTTTAGAACTCTGCTGAAGATTTATGATGTTTCTATAAAGTGTGTTTTTCATATGGGATTACCAAACTGGAGACAAACTTTTAAAAAAGCAACAATAAAAACCAGAGTGTTTTCTTCCCTCTGTGTGTGCATGCTTGTATGTTCTTTATACTTTACTCTGCCCAACTTATTAAGTTGTTATTATTCATTATATTTCCAAGCAGTACCCAGAGGCATCACTGAATACGTGATAAACACATACAGCAACAAGTCAGCACTGAAAATTTTGAACAGGTATGAATTAATTCCAGCACTATTCTTCCTCAAATACTGCAGCTAGGCTAAAAATCATGAGGTCTACAAATTATTTACTCACAGTGCTTTTATTTGCCTTTCATTCTTCAAATTACTAAGATTTCCAAGTTCCTCCATAAGCACCATAAACAAAAAGCACCTTTAAAAATACTGTAATTGAATATTAGATTTTCCAACAAACACTTGACTGCAAGATTGTGACTGTAAGATGGGAGAAAGTTCACTATAAAACGTCAAGCCACACTGACAGGCTCTCAAAAACATAAAAACTGGTAATACAAAGGCTATTACTGCCTTAATGTACCTAAGAGTACAATAGCCAAACATAACAAAGATAGGAGAGGAACAATGACAAGACCATAGAATAAACAGAAAATACATTTGCATTGAAATAAATATCAAGTACTCCTCAATCCAGAATGTGTCTGTCTATGCATAAACCACAAAAGCAGTCTTGTGTTTTTGCAACATATTTATAAAAAACGTCAGCAAGAGCCCAATGAATTTAATTAAAGCAGAGGCCTGCTGGAAGGCAATAGATGTCAGCCTGGCCAAACCGACAGGGGCAGGGCACACACAGCGGTGGAGCAGCCAGATCATCAGTACTGTGCTCTGAGCTTTCTTTTACATTTCTTCTTGTTAATGCTTGTACCTGCACATGTACAGGTAATAAACAAATGTGGCACTCGAGTTTTTTGACACTTGTTAACAATGGATGTTTCTCCTTTGTCTGAAGGGCAAGGGAGTGCTGTCTAAGCATAGGAGAGGAAGCATGTCCATACCTTAATGCCAAGCTGAGCTGCTACTTGCAAAGGACAGAGTCTAAATACAACTGGTCTTGTGAGGAACCTTTCTAAGCCTGGTTGCAGGCCACTCCCCATATACACTGCTGGAGGAAGCCCTGCTAATCACCAACCAATGCCTATGCCAACAGCTGCAAGCTGTACTCACTCTGCTTCAGGATCCCAGAAAGAGAGATGCTGACAATGCCTATGCACAGGAGATGGTCAGACATAAGATTGAGAGCTTTGTGTGGTTCCTAAATATCAAAAGGAGGGTCTGGAAGTGTTGCTAGCTCAGTGAATCACCTGCTTCAGTTTCTAGCATAGAGACAAAGCCTCCCAGGTTTGCCCAAGGTCACAGGGATCACTGGCAGCATAGAACACTCGAAGTACCTTACTGGAGGTTATGTGCTGTTTATAAAACACTGAATTTCTGATTTCTTTCCAATTTCTATTTGCACCAGAATAAAGCGACAAAGATCTGATTAAGGATTCTTAGATCAGGTATGGAGAGAATGCTTTTTAAATATGTGTTGTGGATAAAGGTTAAACAAAGGAGGATTTTAGAGAGCCACTGAAAGGAGTAAATTGCTTTTGCACACAATTCTCCTGTATTCATTTTTCTCCTGTATAAAACTCATCTTGAAGTTGAGGTGCTGATTTTTTCCAAGTGCTTTTATTACCACAAAAATAGCAAGGTATCAAGGTAAACTGAGCATTCTCCTGGCCTAAGGGATATTTACATTTATTTAGTTTTTCATCTGACAGACACAGTTTATCACCTGGCTCTTTAGGACATGTTTGCTATTTAAAAATACAGTGAAACAAGCCATCCAATGTCAGTATGAAGGACTCCGAGCTATAACCAATAACTGTTTAATCCAAGATACATAAACAGGCCTAGAAGCAAGAATGAGAACCCAAAACTTCCCATTCAAAGATAATCGCTTTAATCAGCTGGCCAGCAGTGCGTCTGGCAGTGTGCCTTGTCCCATGAATCCCAAACTGCATGCATGCTAGCATGTTACAGGATGAAGGGAAAACGCTTTTCTATATTCAGGAAGGGACATGTGGGCTTGAGCCCATTCAGGCAGAGGAAGGGCCTCGTGCTTTACATAGGTGAAAACTCTAACCACAATCACAAGACTTAGAGAAAACAAGACAAGCTATGCCTCCTCCATATTCCTCCACTGTTCCTTTTGAAACAGCAGCTGTGTTTTTTCAGTACGATTTGATGAATGCCTGGTAAGTACACAATGGCAGCACCTACCAGAACAATCTTGCTGGGACTTGGATGCTTCCCCCTGGCACAGCACAGGCAGGAGGCTGTTCCACTTTGGAAAGAGAAAAACCTCGGCATATAAAGAGAGGCTGTCCAGGCACTTGGCAGATTAAGATAAAAAAATAAGATATTAATGTCATGTAGGTTTTAGGCTGCAGTTGAGCCAAGGTCTCAGGATTGTAAATTTAGATTTACATGCCTAAATTCTGGACACCTTCAGATTTAATGATCTGAATCCTGGTTTTGGACTAAGCTCTCATTCCCTACAGTAAATACATCTTTTTCACACTTTACTCGTAGTCTGCACAAAAAATAAGACTGAGGTGAATTGAAGACAACCAGAGATATGGATTACTACAAAATGATTACTTGAGCCTTTTGTATAAAGAAAACAATAAAGACATGAAAACTTGTGAGGTGGCCAATAGCAAAAGACTAGATAGATGAACATCCAGAAAACACAGACATGCAATGCTGGATAACAATCTTAATGAATTAGTTTTCACTCCATAAATTAAATAAAGTTTTCCATTGCCTCATATATTGCTGAATCATTTGTTTACCACATTGGCCAAACACAAAGAAGGAAAAGAAGAAAAAAACAGATCTTGAAAAAAGTTTGGTGAACCAATAAGTTTTCACGTCTTTCATATAGTATTTTTGCTAGTGTTTCTCTGAATAAAATGCAAATTCAGATTTAAAGATTTTATGACCTAGCAACTGATATAAAAAAGACAGAAATGTAGCAAAGAACAGAGTGAGAGTAACAAGGCAGGAGATCATATACTAGAAACTAAGGCAGACAGAAGGACATTCAGATTTCGGGTTGGCAACTGGAGGAAAGCAATTTCTACACAAAACCTTTGCAAAAATAGGGAGACAGTGAAAGAAAGAAAGAAGAATTAATAACTATCAGGAATAAAAGTGAGAATTTTTACAATGTAATTGTGGAAAAAAAGGAGAAGCCTATGAGACAGACTTGCCAGGAATACTGGCAAGGAATAGAAACCCAGTAACCCTTAATAAAAGTGTCTAGCAAGCACTGACATTCAAGGGGGTGGAGGGGGAAGAAAGGAAAAAAAAAAAAGCCTGGTGAGAAATACCTTTCTTCGTATAGCCTGAACCAAGAGATGGAACAGAATCATAGAATCACAAAATCACAGAATGGTCTGGATTGGAAGGGACCCCAAGGATCACAGAGTTCCAACCCCCTTGCCACAGGCAGGGCCACCAACCTCCTGGCCTGGATCTACCCAAGGTTGCCCAGGGCCCCATCCAACCTGGCCGTGAACACCTCCAGGGATGGGGCATTCACCACCTCTCTGGGCAGCCTGTTCCTGCACCTCCCCACTCTCTCTGTAAAGAACTTCCCCCTAATATCTAATCTAAACCTTCTCTCCTTTAGCTTCAATTCATTCCTCCTTGTTCTGCCATTCTCTACCCTTTTAAACAGCTGATATTCCTCCTGTTTCTCTGCTCCCTTCAGGTACTGGAAGGCTGCAATGAGGTCTCCCCGCAGCCTTCTCTTCTCCAGGCTGAACAAGCCCAGCTCCCTCAGCGTCTCTTCGTAGGGGAAGTGCTCTATCCCTCTAATCATCTTCATGGCCTCCTCTGAACCCTCTCCAACAGTTCTACATCTTTCTCGTATTGCAGGCCCCAGATCTGGACACAGGACTCCAGCTTGGGCCTCACAAGGACAGAGTAGAGAGGGACAATCCTCTCCCCTGTCCCTGCTGGCCACCCCTCTTCTGATGGAGCCCAGGATACCATTGGCCTTGCGAGCTGCAAGAGCACACTGCTCACTCATGTTAAGTTTCTAACACCAAGAATGGTTGGTTGTTGCTGACCCACCATTGCTGAGCAACCTAGTGCTGAGGGGTCACATCTTGTTAGTATGTAGGACCTTTCTGCAACTAGCATGTAACTCTGCAGGCATCAGAGATTCCTAATCAGTGAAATGTTTGGGAGATTTGATCCTATCATGTAGGAGTCAGGCTTGAATTGCACCTGACCTTAGAGAAACAGCTACCAGCAGCAAAAGTAAGTGATCTGACAGGGAAAAAGAGCAGAATGGTAGCAGAACAAGTACTGAAATCCATGGTAAAAAGGAAACAAGGAGCAGAACACAGGCATTTGGGCCAGGATGCATAAAAGGGGTGGGTGGTAGAGAAGGTAAAAGAAAGGAAGGCACGTCACACAGACTGAAAATCACTAATTTTAAAAATGACAGCCATTTGGAGAAGAAAGAAAGCAATGTATGCAGTGATTGAAGATGTAGAGATTTTCCATTAAACAGAGCTAAACAATGTGACTTCAGCAAATTCAAGGGCTATCAATGTGTACACACCACAGGAAAAAACCTGCCAACAATTCAATCACTACATTGGCAGCTACGCTATTAGGTCAAGGACCAATTCCGTGCCAGCAGGATTGAATAGCCAGCTGCGATGCTATCCCTACAACACTGACAAGGCAGTAACAGCAGACCATAATACCTGTGAGCAAGAGCTGACGACAGACAAAAAAGCCATGTTGAGGCCAATGGGCAAATGGAGGATGTCGGTAAGAGTTCCACAAAACCAAGAGAGCAAATACTGCCTAAAGCTCAAAGTACCTGACATGCAGGAGAACCTACTGCTGCTAAGAAGCACAAGCTATGGATTTAATTGCAGTGCAACACTGGGAAATCTTAATGTGATGCAGGAGGGAGAAGTGTCACCACAGGCTTTATGGTGCCTTGTATTACAAGCAAAAAAAACATATTTTGAGGTAAGGGCCTAAAATTCAGCAAGTTAGAGCTAGAAACATCCATCCCATATAGTGCAGGAGGCTAGTGAAACACAGAATTCATGGGAGTCACTGAAAAAGATCATAGAAATCAAAAGCTTTTCTGCACTCACTGAAAGACCACAGAGCTGACATCAGTGGCAAAAAAAATAATTTATGAACACTGAGAGTTGTCTTTGACTTCAATCTACCTTCTATATCACTGAATGGGGAAGTGTCTGCTCACATGTTATTACTCCAGTTTCTCTAAGCTGGGAGCTCTGGATAAATTCCAGCACAGACCGTTGAAACTATCAGAAAATTTGCCATAGGTAACGTATCTCCTGTGCTGGGTTCAGACAGGGGACTAAAGTAAACACTACCAAAATGTGGTGGAACACGGAAGTGTTTTGTGCCAGTTCTTCCCTGCTGACCCATGGAGAAAGGCAGAAGCAGTACTAGAGAAAACCAAGAGACTAAGCAGCAGAGGCAAGAAGCAAAATATGGACCTCCTATTCAAGAACGTTCAAACACTGCAATTATCTCCTTCCAGAGAACAGTCAGGACCGTGCATGGTCACTCCAGAACAGACACTTGCAGCTTAGCAGAAAAAAGATCATCAAGCCAAGAAAGTGGATAAAAAGCCCAAACCAGGCAGGCACCCTGATGAAGCAAAGTACTGAAAGCCAAGTACTGAAAGCCACTGCAAACAGACAATCTGGGCTGCTTCCAGTTCCAAAACAGCCACATGAAAGAAATAAGCTAAATGCAGTAGAAAGTACATCATACTAGACAACTACAGACTTGGAGGAGTGATGAGGGGGGACAGCAATGGAGAAAATAACTATGGAGTAAATGTGGAGAAATGGATGAAAATAGGTGATCGGGGCAAGAGAAGAGAAAGAAGAAAGCCATCTGCTTGCTTTATGAGGGCAGAACTGAAGCCTAAGGATCACCACAGTATCAACCAACAACAGCCCTCTACAACACCAAAACAACAGGAAATGACTAAACAAGGTGTAGGTCATCCAAATGTTTTTTTATTAACAGCTACATTCAAAAAATACTACTTACAGGCCACCATGTGTCAGCACGCAAGACACAAGAATTCCATAAGGACACTACATTGGATGCAGGGCGGTGCACAGGTAGCAGGGGGAAAACTTAGAGTCTACAGACTGAGAATGAGCCAAAACTGTCACATCAGGCTAAAAAAAGTTCCCTTAACCTCTAGCTGTTTTACTTTCAGGACTCCCAACCCTCTCAGGTTATTTCACAGCATGGGAAATGATTTCTACTCATGCAAAGTGAGAGTAAATCACAACAATTCTGTTGTGGCAGAGGGTTATTCCTCCTTGCCCAGGATAGTAATGACTGCCTCAAGCATAAAGCATTGGAGAGGCAGGCTGGAAATGATAATGAGTTAAATGATCAGCCAAACATTAAAGGCTATGATGATCCAATTGCACCGATTTAGCATATTTTGATAGACATGTACATTAATAAATATTAATATAAATTCTGAGGTTTTGAAATTATGTCAATACATTTTGCATGCATTGATTTCCTAGAAATCTGAAAGTATCAGCAGGGTTCAGCTGACAAGTCTCTCCTTGGGGTTTCGTAACTGTGTGCTCAGTTATGCATTTTCTGCAATATTACTAAAAGCTTTTATTTTTTTTTTTTTTAAATGTACAACTTCAAGTATGACATCACATCCACAACGAGTTTTTCTCACCTAGAATCAAATAATTTGCCATATCTTCATATCCCCTGGAAACTGAGTTTAAACGCCTTTTTCTCTGCAGCTCTTGTAGACTGGAACCACTTGTGAGAATCACTATCTCTCTGTGTTTCTACACACTACCAACTCCCACAAGGAGCCGTGACTGGAAGTCTTCCACCCCTGCTGTTGCCAAATGTCTGTAATATCCAGAGAGCATTATTATTAGTAGCCTAAAGCTACTCTCCTAAAAACATAACTGGGCATGTTTTTGTTTCACCATCCTTTGCTTCATCTGTGTATTTCACTCACCTTTTGCCTCTTGTCTGTCCATCAGGAACATCCTGTGCAACATGTGTCTACCACAACTGGCCCTTCTTCCAGGAGCAAAGCCCACAGGTGCTCCTGGAGTACGAATAATCACATAAGCCATCAATTCTCAAATCTCACCAGGACACATTATTCTGCTGTTGCCTGCAGCTCTTAATTTGCTTCTGCTTTTGCCATTACTTATGATTAAAAGCCCTGACTCTGTTATTTAACTCCGTGAAGCATGCAGCTTGTATGAGATGGTGTACAACGCAAGCTGAATCCTACAGCTTGAAACACTTCATTATATTAAAAAGAAAAAAGAGCCTTATGATTAATTTTGATTTCAAGCCACAAAATGAAACAGTTTAAAGCCATCTTAAATATATTTCCCGCAGTAGGAAACAGAATAAACCAGCAAAACAAACTAAACATTATAATCAACCCAATTATTACCTTCTATTAGCCAAGTGCTTAAGGGATGAAAAACACCAGTGTTTTAACCCAAGCAAAGTGTTACTGAGACATCATTTAGGGGAACAGTCCCCCCCTCTACTTCCAACTTAATCCTTGAAAAAGATTTGCTTTTCTCTTAAGGGCATTCAGGTGATCGATCTTATAGGTGTGCAGGTGATAAATTTAAGGACTAACTTTTGGTTCAGTGGTCTTCATATCTCTTGCAGAAGATTATCATCAAGAAATATGAGGGATGCTGTGAAATAGTTTTTCCTTTAATACTAAAACCCCATGCACATATACTAATTGCAACGCACTAAGCCTAAATCTGGCAGCAGTTATCGGAAGGGTGAAGGGGAGGGGGATCCCTGAGGAGGATCCACCAAGCAAATAACTAACCAGACGACCTTGCATCAGCTTGGCACTGTGCACAAGCTCCACATCGCTGGGAATAAAACTGCCTTCCCCTCCAGCCGGGGTTTATCAGAGAATGCTGGATGAGATTTAAGCCTTTTTTTCTCCCCAGAGACAGGTGTAGCCCCATTCACTGCTAGCCTGGTGAGACGAGGGGCCCCAGGGTGCCTCAGCCCAAGGCCCGCTTCCCGCCTCGCCACGGCCATGGTAGGCAGCGGGCTCTCTCCCACAACAGCAGGGAGGGGAGCACAAGGCAGCTCCATGGGAGCCCAAAAGGGACCTGCCCTCCTGGGACAGTCATTTCACTTCCTCTTTTCACTCCTTCCACCTCTCACCAAGCTCCTTTTCAGGGGTCAGAGCCCTTCCAGCCCCTGGCTGCAGCTCAGGGCTGGGGCCCCACTGCTGCTTTCCGCTGACTCTGCTTTCCTGCCCGCAGAGAACTGGGAGGGGCGTTGGAGGGAGCTGAGAAATACAGTTGCCATTGTAATTTGTATGTCGCTGAAACAGTGAAACTGCACTGTGGAGATTAATTTATCCCTCCGTTTTATGGTGCGCACCCTAGGCAGCCGTATTTAAAAGGCACTCCAGATGGCATAACTCACCCTACCTCTGCTGAGGTCCCCCTCAGAGCCCCCAGCTCAGCAGCCTCACTGTCCCGGGCAGTGCGATGGAGCTGGAGGGGGCACAGCATCTCTCCACAACGCAGCTCTGCACATCCTGCCCACACATACACCCTGCCCATCAGGGCCACAGGGAGCCTGCATGAGAAGCCAGGGAGGCTCATGGCTGCAGTGTGAGTGCAACACAGCAGCACACCTAGCAGTGGAGGCAGAGAAGAACAAGTTGGTGGTCACCTTCTGCCTAGCTGAAATCTTCACTGACATCGTGGTAAAGTCAGTGGGAGGGGGAAGGAAAATCCCCCCTTCTCAGTCCGGTCAAGGCTAACCCTGCTCCAGCCCCTTGCTCCAGCCCCCTGCTCCAGCTGAAGGCCCAGATGGATCTTGCCCCTGCACCCTGGGGTCTTCTCATCAGTTTTTTCATCACCCTTCCTCACGGTACAATCAATCACCAAAATAAAAATCACTATCTCCCCTGTTCAAGGCAGCCAGGATCTTCCTTTCCCCAGCCATGTGTGGTGGCAAGCAGGGTTGGTCCAGTCATGACCATGACTGCCCCAAATCCCTATCCCCACATGTGCAGCAACAGCTCTCCACTCTTTTATTTCTTCTCTCTGTTCTTCAAGATGATCCATCTTCCACCAGCCTGAACTGGTTCCCTTTTGGTTGTGATAACAAACCGGTAATATTTATGCTGGTGCCAAGCCTACTGTAAATTCCATCAGCTCCCAGAAAAATAGCCCCTTTGGCAGAGTATGCCATTTTATTTATGTCGCACTTATATACCCTAATATTGAACTCTGTATTTAACTGGGACAAAAAATCAATACTACATAGGGGATGTGTGTGGGGAGGGGAAACCTAAAAAGTCTTTCGCTTTGCTCCCAAAACACAAATTTGGAGGAGTGGGAGGAAAAGATGCTCATGGGATGGAATAAAACTCATCTGAACACACTGTCCACGATCCTTCACTCCAGAAAACAATTACTATGACAGATCCAATTAATTCTTGCAGTGTATTAATTGAAGGGAGAAGGATGGTACTGATAATTTATGCCCAAATTTGAATGTAATTGTCTTATTTAGGACTAAAAAGTTGATTTTAGCTGCTCTGTTTTCCAAAAACTAATGGCATCTATTGGAGTTTGCAGTAAATTGATAGTTACTGATTATTGAAGGATAGGATTATGAGACTAGTTTACACATACACTGGAGACACAGAAGAGTTTAAGAGCGATCTATCAAATATCAGATTTCATTTTTTTCTTTGGAGTGATGAACAAGTTGGATTGAAATACTCGTGAATGGTATACAATAAAACAAGGATTTAACTGTTGCAAAGTAAAAGTAATCACTGTGGACAACAGCACTCCCTTGCTAAATCCTGGAGCCAACTGTGATTACAGTAGAATCTTTGTCTGAAGGAAAGCTATAGAATCAGGTTCCTTTATTATTATGCTATATAGTAAATCACATCAAAGGCATCAGCAGTCTGCAAAACTACATAACTGATTAAAGCAGTACTGCTCTGGTGTTTTCTGTGATAGACTGGTGCTGGTGATGAGGTCCAAGTTAAAGCCCATTTCCCCAAAACATAAAAAATGTACATAATCTCTACAGACTTTTAAGAAGATGTTAAATCACAAATTGTTGTAGTTTGGATAAGAACATGTAAAATGAATGTGGATAAGGAAAATACACCTGAAATCAAAGAGATGAGAGACCTGATTCTAAAAATCTTTTTAAAAGAAAACAAAAAGCCATTCTGTTCTTCATTCAATATTTAAAGTGACTGTGAGGTTTTACTTCAACAAGGTGAACCACATCATTAATGACAAGAAGAATCATGCTTTGAGAGTTCAGGAAATACATTTAGCCACTTATTTTTAAGGTTCTCCTAACTCCACCTTCAAAAGACATTGAATAGATACAAGTTTTCAGCATCTGTTAAGAGCAGCCTCTGAATGAAGCTCATCCCTTCATCCTTTCCACTGAAACCTACCAGTCTTTCAAGTTTCAGGCACCACCAACATGAACTCATAACCCTATAAAAGCATCAGTTTGTTGCTATCACAATTTACTCTAGTAAGAAGGTAAAATGGAATCTAAAATTGAGGTTAGCCCAGCCACCTTTTAAAGGAAACAGAAGCGCTGATGAACTCAAGACAGATAATCTCTGACTTGCTAACGCAGACACAAACTACCTAAAATCCCCTTTTACTCTTGCCCCGAAATGCTTTCAAATTAATTCAATGGGAACAGGAAGGGTCATGAAGAGTAGAATCTGAGTTACATGAATCCCTACTTTTTTTGCTATTGACAGATTAGAGCAAAGTAGAGAACACTGAAGTTTTAAATAAAAAGGTGGACCTTCATAAATAAGAAAAAAATACTTTTGTTTTTGTTAAATACACATCACCCTTGTGCTTCACAGAAAGTAAGTACATGGGCTTTAACTACAAAGCAGAACACTGTTCGGAGAGGAAAAATCAAAACATATCATTCGGAGAATGCTAAAGCAGAGAGTTTTGACTTGTCAGTCTTTGTTTTCTGGGGCTCAAAGTGATTTGCGAAATTCAGAGCAAATTTACACACAACTTTTGGCTGACCTGAAAATACACCGTTGTGTAAGCTCACTGCTTGAACAATACCACCCCGTCTAAACCACAGCATAGTATATAGCATCATATGTAGTGTAGAATTCCTTCATCCTTCATGTTATGTTAAGTCTGTGTGGCAGATCATTCCAAACAGGCACACAGAGTTAAAAGAACCTTTCAGGAACAGATCTACACAGGACATGGTGAATATCAAGAATGCTCACCTCCACTGAACCAGGATTTCATACTCGTGAAGAAGCATCACCGATCAATAGTGGCATTCACAACAGAAGCAAGAAGGTGCTTTTATGGTTATGACTTAATGTAGGCATTTACTGCCAAAATGTGTTAAAAATATTTTCACTGAGTAGATTCCTGTACTTTGTACTAAGGCCATATAACAGTAAAAGAGATCTCAGAATAAACAGTTGACACTGGCAGATTAATTCTCCATGAATATATTGTCCCAAATTTATGGTCCTGGCCTCACATGTGAGATTAGGTATCCATACTGTGTCGATGGGCTCATCAGAATTGTCTTGACAGTTTAAGTAACATCTTTTGTCAAACTTGGCACCTCTGCTCCTAGCCCTCTTTCCCTGAAGTCAGCAGGAAAGTCATATCATGAATGCAAACATTTTGCTTTGCTGGGGATTTTTCTGCATCATTTTTTTATTCCTATTTGCTTTCATTTATAATTGCTACTGTTGTTTTGCTTTTATAATACATTTTTCCTTTCTGGAATTGGTTTGTCCCAGTTAGAAAACAGTACACAAAAAATGCTGGGTAATCTGTATTTTTTTTCATAATCAATATTTAATTCTTTTTTGCTGCAGATATTTCCTTTACGATGAGAGTAAAGAAATGGAGCTTGTAAAAATTCCATCAAATACATTTTTTTTTCTTTTCTACAAATAATTACAAATACAATGTTCCTAACCCCACATTCCACACCAAAGAACTCTCCTGAAACAGTCTATCAAGGTGTTGTGATCTTTTCCCCTCTGGCACTTAATTCACACAGGTATGTCATCCCAGTCCTATCTAGGGAAAGCTGAGTGATACACAGGGTCGAAAGAAGCAACCTCACAGCTTTAAGTCTGTTCCAAACTTCCTGGCAGTTTCTTTGCCAGTAGTTAGAATATACAGTAACAGGTATGTTGCGTACCTCTGAGCCTCATATGGAGCTTCTCAGACCTTACTCAAAGGAGAACCTTGATATACTACTGTTCATAAACTAAGCATATATATGATTTTACTGGCTACAGTTTATTGATTTTCTTATCTGCTTCTAGGAGGTCAGTTGTTTACCGAGCACATTATTTATGTCTTGTATCACCATTCTTCATCTTTGCCACAGATTATTTATGTAGACTAATAATTTAGGTACCAGTGTCTCCCACGGACAACCATTTCTTGAACATCCATTGCATTTTCTCTGCCATACTGGCCTGTTTTGCCTTCCCTTAGAGACAGTTAAAAGCAAAGCAGCATAGCTTATTGTTCATGCTATAGAGGGGTTTCCATCAAGAGATCTCAAAATGTGCAAGCATCCATTTATCCCTGCTGTCTCATTTGCTAGTCCGTGCAATTTACAGTAAGTCTATTGTTTTACACTAAGTGGATTGTTCCTATTATGCTGCAGTTTCTCATCTTGTTAATCAATGCAACTCGTGCTGACTTCACAGGGGTCAACCATTACCAGAAAGTGGATTATCATCCATCAGTAAAGTTTCAGCTCTTGATTACTGACCTAATTATTCCATTCAGCACATGTGACTGAGAGGGACAGGATAATTTTGTAGAACTGTTGAGTTCTACAAGTTCAGAACATTTTTGTTACAATACCCGAGGCAGCCAGGCCCATGTGTCTGTGTGCTAATAAGCACTGCACTCTGCTCCAAGAACCTTCACACACTTATACCCTATTTGCTATAGCAGGTGATCTGCTTACATCAGGAAGCAGATAAATGAAGAGTTCTTCGTAAAAACGTTCTAACCTGGGGGGATGCAGATAGCCCCATTTCCCAGTTTGCCTAATGAAATTCATGGAGTCAAGAGTAGCAACTGCTTTTCATTGGCACGGTTCTTTATAGCTGTGGAGGTAAAAATAAGACAATTATCATTTGGCCAATATGTACTAATTAAATAAAAACCACTAATAAAAATGAAGAATCAGTCTTTGTGCAGCGTACTCAGCACAGACTTTATGTAAGCATGCTCTTGGAGTAAAATATAGTTGTAAAAGTAATTTACATATTCAGCTGCAATCCCTTGCAATTACCTCCTAATGTTTATCCAACCCCAAACTTCCATAATTACCAATACATTTACATGCATATCATTCCTGAACTTGCCTAGAGAAACGATGAGATTCTAAGGTAGTGGTGTAAGACTGTGCTAATCAAATGTTTGCTTCTTTCTCAGTAGACTCTTCTAAAAGATATCCTTCCTAATAGCAAAAAGACTTTTTACTGAGATCCACTTCATTGAAAGACTAAATATGTGACCACTTATATTTTCAGATATCCTTTCTGCTGCAGAAATGCTGAAACTCATCCCCAGACCAACGCACTTCAGGAGAGCATCTGTACCAAGCAACACTGAACACCTCTACTGTATCTCATACTCCAGGGAATAAGGCAGACTTCTGCCAGATGACTATCTGGAACTGCTTTCAACGGTAAGGTGACACCTTAGTAGTGCTATTATCAACTTGTTCCCTGGGTTGCAATAGGCAGAGAGAATGAAAGCTTGCATCAGTTAAGGTTTGTCTGGCATTTCAAAGATTAAAGGTGATATTTACAGTTTTCTTTACTGCTAAGGGATCCATCATTTTGAAAGAGTATTGCCAAACAAGTCTGATCCTTTGTGCTAACAGTCATTGATACAAACAACTCTGCATTTATGCCACCAGAGAATCCCAACTCAATTAAATACAGCCTTAATTGTTAGCATTTATAATTTTTACCACAGCCATACCTACGAGGTCTCACCAAGCTCATGATTTCATTGATATTTTATAGAAAAGAATGAAAAGCTCCCTTCTCCCAGAATAGAGTTTTCTTATGCACAGCTACATGTGGGCCAATATCAATATGCATTTTATTATCTGCATTGATGTAAAGTCCTGAGGCAATAAATATTACTGTTACAGGTCTGTCTAATCTCCATTTTTATTCCTCTGCCATTGCATGGGAACAGGGATACAGAGGTTAATGATGATATCTTTTTTTTTTTTTTCCCTGAAGTGATGATTTAAATTGGGGTGGACCAACCAACCTTTTCAGGGCTGGTGACTAAATGTCATGCTTGAGAACATTCTTGCAGTACCTCAGTTTATTATTCAGAGGTCAAAAAAATAAGTGCTATGATCTACGCATGGGTACAGGTTGGTGCGTGGCTGTTGCGAGTCACAAGCTGCCCCAGAAGGAAGCAAATGTGTCAGCTGAGAAATTATCCTCCAGGTCACTGGGAACAGCTGTGAGAATGGGGATTCAGGCTTAGTACTTCTTGCTTTGCAATCTCATCCTGGAATCAGCTCTGATCCTGCTGTACGTCGTGGCACATGTTGTCAGCAGGACTGTAGAAGGTGCCATGTCAGTCTGAATTAAAAAAGAATGTTGTCATTTTTGATAGGGACACTTCAGTGGTGACCTTGATTTCATGTAACATCTACAGGTCTTTTCCAACCTCCCCCTTTTGTCTGCTATCCCTGTGGTACCCATGAAATGACGCAGAACTAACATCATCATTACCAGCATCTTCAGCTTCCAGAAAATCCCTGCAACAACCAGTGAATGCTGAAATGACAGAAATACTGCAGTAGCTAAAAAGAAGCAAACCTCTATTTTACCAGTAAGTCAGTAGCAATGCTACTTTAGGTCTTCCTATTCTTATCAGACTGGGAAGTGGACCAGAGAAAAACAATGTGAAGTACAGTGAGGACAACTTCTCTCTCCTCTGATTCAGAAACTGAACATGACAAACTGAAGGTTTATCCACTGCACAGTCTTCCAGGTGTCTCCTCTCCAGCCAAGAACACCAGGAAAAGCTGCAGAGAATCTCTGAGACACCCCAGAAAAGACAAACCATTCTGGAAGTAAATACTTGAGGAGTCTTTGACTGTTCACAAAAACACTTGCAAGTGCAGTGCTGCCTGGACTTCCTCCACTGTGTATTAATATGCTTTGGCTTAAGCTCTCTCCACCTGTCTCTCACATCTTCTGCCCCAGGCTTCACTTCACACCTGCTCCATTGTTTTGCTTTTAGCTGAGTCCAAGCCGAACCACTATAAGATGTTCCAGAAGCTATTATGAAAGTGCACTGCCCTACTCAATGCACACAGGACGGTCTTAATGCTCATGTGAAGACCAAGATGTGGCATCCTGACCTATTCCCCACCAATCTACCTTACACAGATCACACGCTGTCAGGGTAAGAGCTGCCTATTCTCTCTGTCTGCAGTGTCTCAGATACCCGGGCTCTCTCCTCGGTTACTCGATAATAAATGCAACTTTATTACTTCCTAACAAATGAAACTGTTAATAATAAAATTCTTCCCCAGAGACAAAATATCTGTTAAATCTACTAGGAAAAAAATGAACAACCTCATTTTAATATCCTTGTATATAGAAAGACCTCCTTAATCAGCATGAAGCTTAAATGAGGTACTTGCTTAGCAGGAACACCTACACAGGAACTGATTTTCAGCAAATTGTTTGAGATGGCCCTTTACTCTGGATAATTTTCAAAGTGATTACTCCATCATGCCCAAGGATGAGAAGTAGGACATTACAGGTACTAACAGGTACCTGTGTCCTCTATATTACAAGCTGTGACATTGAGATCAATTTTCACACTGTATCACATCGCACTCACAGCTGCATTTAGGCTTCAAAGCCAACCCATTTCAGTATTCAGCTACACAGGGAAATTAACTGGAGGTGCAACAAAGCAGAAAAAAAGTATATGGCTACATATAAATGAATACTGTTCCAGTGCATGAACTCTAACCTGGAATAAAATAATATTTATCCTGTATAAATATTTATTTTGAAATTAAGACCTACATAGCAACAGAAGTCTAATTAATCTTTTATATTTATATTGCTTTTCATTTGCAGAAAATGAGAGTTCTTGCAGCCCTGATTACTATCCTGCATTGCTGCAGTGACCAATTAGCCATTGATGCATGTCTCTGCATTCACCCAGGTTGGTTCCCAAGGTAGCCACACAGCTCATTAGTTTGGCAGCTCCTACTCAGTTTTTCTTCTCCTGTTGAACACCCGTTACCGAAACACACACAATTATCCAGGCTGTCACCACACTGCACTACTCTTCACCACACATACAGAGTGGGCTACCATGAACTTAGTCAATTCTATTTATACTACCAGCCCTAATCTTGCCTTGCAAGCACAACTAGTAGCTCATTAATCAAGTACAATTACAAAAAAGTTACAACCCCAAAACTTCCCCTCCCTCTTTATTAAGCCATGTTTAAGCTCATCTGACACCATACCAACATGAAACAGGGAGGTTAGTTGTCCAGTTTCTTTGCCACATGCTCCTTGTTGGCCTAAATGCCATGCTGTGGCTCAGTGAATCAGATCACAGAATCACAAAACGTCAGGAGTTGGAAGGGACCTCTAAAGACCATCTAGTCCACGCCCCCTGCCAGAGCAGGATCACCCAGACTAAATCACACAGGAACACATCCAGGCAGGTTCAAATGTCTCCAGAGAAGGAGACTCCACAGCCTCTCTGGGCAGCCTGTTCCAGTGCTCCATCACCCTCACAATGAAAAAGTTCCTCTTTATATTCACATGGAACCTCCTATGCTCCAGCTTGCACCCGTTGCCCCTTGTCCTGTCGCTGGCCATCACTGACAAGAGCCTGGCTCTGTCCTCCTGACCCTCACCCTTTACATATTTGTAAACATTAATAAAGTCACCCCTCAGTCTCCTCTTCTCCAAGCTAAAGAGGCTCAGCTCCTTCAGTCTTTCCTCATAAGTAAGGTGTTCCACTCCCTTCATCGTCTTGGTGGCCCCACACTGGACTCTTTCAAGGAGTTCTGTGTTCTTCTTGAACTGAGGAACCCAGAACTGGACACAATATTCCAGGTGCTGTCTCAAAGTAAGATTCCATTTCGGCTGCATCAATGAGCCGACCTCACTGGATGTTGGCACTACTGCTGAGTGAGGGAAGGCAAAGCACCATGCAACCATGGGAGCAGAGATGGGGAGCACCGGAGATTGTTTTAGACTGACTCAGACTGTAAAACTCCACACTGAGAGCATAAGCCATTCAAACTGCTCCTCAGGAATCAGAAACTTCAAATGGAGGAGGGAAGAACTGACTGGACAGGAAAGTTCTTGGATGTGCCATAAATGGAAAATACCAATAATCTCTTCAGTCACTATCTTCCTCCTTACTCCTCCCACCATTCTCTGTGCTATACCCAACAATCAAAACCTCAAGCAGTGATCTGAAACAAAGAGTCAGATTCTTCTGCGGGGAACGGGAACCTCTTAAGAGTATGAAAATGGAAAATAAATCCCTGGCAGGTATCTATTTACCACATTTTATTTGCAGCCTTCTTCCACGTAAGATTTCCATGGGCCTTGGCTAAATGCTCACTATCCATAAAGGAAAACTAAGACACTGTAGCAATCACTGCAGGGAATTAAATACTCACCAAGGATGGGAATTATCTCATCAAATGTAGACACCGTAGACTCCTGAGCTGGCCATCCTCAACTTCCATGACAGCCAACAGCCTGTAAGGCAGGATTCCTCTGTTCCTCAGGTCAGAGGCATGTACCCTACACATGCCAGTTCTCAAGCCCAGAATAGCTAACAGAAATGGAGACTTTCACATTCTAGACTTGTTGGTGTGAGACTCGCTCAGGTCACCTCTTTCTTTGGTGACTTAGTTTCCCCTGTTGAATAACTGGAGTGGAGTTATTTATTCTCCTTTGAAAAGCAGTTTTGTCCCTGTGGACAAGAAATATCACAAAAGTTAAATGCTTTTAAGAAATTATCTTTTCTGTTTTACTAAATGGGCTAAAACTAATTGTATCTAGTTACAAGAAATTAATTTCTTGAAATCTAAACTGAATTCCTCACAGGAATGATTTAAATTATTTTCATAAATTGGTAGTGTGTGACCTTTTGCCCACAGCACATTTCAAAGTTGTTTCTAACATGTAATGAGCACACTGTAAGACCCGAGTAACTACTGTTAAAAAGGAACAAAGTTCAAGACATCTGAATTGCTGAAATCACAAAGGGAAGTCTGATGACCTATTAGTCACTTCTGATGTAAAAAGAAAATCCAGATTTATATTTCTCCCCTAAACTCCACACCTTTTAATGAACAAGGGTACAAGATTTGAGGAGTCTAGTTCATAAAAAATATGAAAATAAGTTGTCAGTCACCCTGTTTGGGACAGGCTTTTATTAGACAAAGACAGTGTCATGCCCCCATGAGACCTGTACTACAGAGCCCCAGGAATCTTTCTCTAATTTATATTTGAGATGACAGGCTGGGATTTCTGCAGCACACTCTGAGCAGAACAACCTGCTTCAGCCACGCCGGGATCAGCCACTGCCTCTGTGCTCCTCCATCTTCCAGCACTCTTAACGCGACAAGAGTAACTGCATTTGACATCTCTAAGCTCTTTCACTCAAGGGATATCTGAACAGAGAGTTGATTAAAATGACTCTAGGACTTCTGCACAAAGCATTATTTAATCAGGCCCCCAAAAGGAACAAAGCAAAAGAGGAGAGTAGTAAAAAATTCCTATGTCTTACTCACATTTATTCTCCTTGTTTAATCTTTTTTATTAAGTTCCACTCAGTTTAGCTAACTAATTTCAGCTTGAAGGAGCAGACTGCCTGGCTTCCAACATTCCCTCTCTACATCATTCTTATGAATTTCCCAGTCTTTGTTCACTCAGATCTGTTCCAGGCTCTCTTACCACACTGATCCTCCCTTACCAGGTCAAGAGGGTGATGACACTAATTTCTAAAACCCACACAAGGACATTTTGATTACAAAATAGGACTAGCCACTCAGAGCACTACTGCAGAATAGTCAGCAAGTTTTACACTTACCCGGTAGCAACTCTGCAGTAACTCCTTTTTGTGAACAAGCTCTGTGTTTTCTCTTTCATTGCCAATTCTCAGCTACAGTGTGCCAGAACCAGGGACAAGAAATTAGTCCTTCAGGGCTTTGGAATTGGGTTTTGTTCTAGATGTCTCCTTTACACCAAACTCCTTCACAAGTTACAACCACATCAATTTATCGTTTCAGTAAGTTATGAAACAATAATACTGACATTTCCCAGTATGCTGGGTTTGGCTGGGACAGAGTTAATTTTCTTTGCAGCAGCTGGTAGGCGCTGTGGTTTGGGCTTGTGCTGAAAACAGTGTTGATGGCACAGGGATGTTTTCGTCACTACTCAGCAGTGCTCACACAGAGCCAAGGCCTGTTCTGCTCCTCACCCCACCCCAACAGTGAGGAGGCTGGGGGTGCACAAGGCATTGGGAGAGGACACAGCAGGGACAGCTGACCCCAGTGACCAAAGGGATATCCCATCCCATATGACATCCCACTCAGCATATAAACCTTCATAGTGATGGCATTTGTCTCCCCAAGTCACTGTTATGCATGATGGAGCCCTGCTGTCCCAGGGATGGCTGAGCACCTGCCTGCCATGGGAAGTGGGGAATGAATTCCTGGGTTTGCTCTGCTTGTGTGTGGCTTTGGCTTTACCTGTGAAACTGTCTGTATCTCAGCCCAGGAGTTTTCTCACTTTTCCAATTCTCTCCCCTATCCCAACCTGGGAGTGTGAGTGAGTGGCTGCATGGGGCTTAGTTTCTGGTCACAGCTAAACCACAACACCCACTTAGCAGAGACATCTTCAAAATGAGTTCTCGTTTGCTGAAATTTATTATGCGGGAACAATCATTCTTATCCTCCCCTCTTTTTCCCGGATCAGGCTGCAACCATCTTTAGAGGAACTAGACTACAGCACTGCAAAAGCTAATACCTAAGCTATAAACAAAGCCCTTGAGCCCACAGAAAGTAAAGCTAAAGCTGATAGTCCTAAAAACCACAATGAGAGAACACCACTTAACCTTTAGTTTTGACTACACCCAGGAAATTCCATCATCTCTGGGCCATTACTGCTGTGCCGATTAGACACGCTCTCAGCAGGGTTACTCAGGATTGTGGATTAAAACACTAGTGCCAGCTGATAGTTCATCATTTGTAGATGAATGAGTGGGACATTTTTAGATTTCCCAGTGGAGGCTAGGCCCTTAAGGCAGCTTTATACCTTATCAGGAAGGAAGGGGAAGGAAAAGAAAAAAAAAAAAGAAAAAGCACTTTGCTTTGACATCTCCCTTCAGAGATACAGCACTCTACTCCTCAGTGGGAGGCCCAACCTTGTAAAACAGATTGCACTGGAAAAAACTCAACTGTCACTTGAAAAATGCTGAAAATTAGACATTAATGCTGTGGTAGAGAAATTATGTATTTCTTTAGCATTGTATGTACGTTGGGCTTAAGGTAATCTCATCAGTCATTTGGTTGAGAAATGAAAAGCTGGTTTTGAAATACTGCAATGACTTCGTTTTAAGATGTTTATAATGGTCTCAAAAATACATGTACATATTTGCACATACATATCTATGTATGTACACACTTAGCAATCAATACTTAACCTTTTTAAGAAAAATGAAAGTCATTCTCAACATTTTCCATTTATGAAGGTAGATCTAGAGACTAACATGCTGAAAGTAAGTAATTATTACTAATTTTGATATTAGTTGCAATGACAAGATTATTTTTTAACTTGCAAGATTTTTACAAATTTTAACATTGAAGAACTTTTTAAAAGAAAAAAATACATTTTCAACAAATTAAAACTAGACACAGGGAATACCTAATTAACCATCATATTTATGTTCAGATGACTACTTTGAAACTGGTAGATTTCTTGGTAAACTTGAATTTTCTCAGCTTTCATCTGCTTTCAGAGTGAAGATTTCACATTTCCTTGGGAATTTTTTCTCACACCAGTCATTTTTGGGATGAATTTTTGCTTCCAGTTGGATTGTAACTCTTAAGTTCTGAGTTTTTTGGGCAGTCACCATGTTTTTATTCTGCTCTGCGCACCATGGGAGTACTGGTCTGTAACTTAGGTCTCACAGGCCCTAAAGTCATACACGGTCATTCATAATTAAAGGCAATGATTATATCATGTCCCACATCTCACAACATCTTTACATTAGCTGTTCAGTCAGGCTCACTGGTTAAGAGAATTTTACAGAGCCCTGAACAAGAGCATACTAGGCAGCTCCTCAGGGCTCTGCAGTCCCTTGGTGTTGTGCGGTGCAGCATTTCTTTCACCACCATGCCAGAGACCACATCAATGCTCCAAGAACAAGCAGTGGAGATGAGTAAGGACTTGTGGTTGAAGAATGGCACAAATCCCACAATCAAAACACAAAAGGGTCAAGTGAGGAACTAGATGAACTCAAGACCTTTATCCGTAACACTGGGGACAGATTGGAGGGAGCAGACCAAGGAATTTTTGTGGGCAGTCAAGAAGTGAGTAAAGATTCATAGGGAATTAGGCTTGGGGTGGGTGAGAAATTTATTGGTACCATTCAGTCCCATACTTTTTCCTAGACAACTATTAAACCCAGGTTTTCTTTCATTTAAAAAGAATTACTATGTGGTTCTTAGGAATTTGGGATAAGTCAGATAAGGACAGGTTAATTCTCCATCTACAAGAAACCTTTTCCCAATCTTCATCCTTACACATGTTTGAGTCTCTCTCCTTATTCCTGCTCCTCTCTTCTGGAAAAATCTTCACTCAAAGAGAAACTGCCAACCTGCAAATTTATGCCAACTTCACTTCCTTGCTATCAAAGCTAGTTTTGAATGTAAAAAGGTTGGTGAAAATTTATAATGTTGAGTAACACTCAAATATCTGCTTTATCCTCTACCCTCAATGTTTTGTTCTTTTACTTGCTACTCTTTGAAAATGAAGTGTCTTTTTGAACCACCATGAATGTGTGTATCCTGGCATCTTTCTCTCTCCAAAGATGTGGCAGCAGGAAGAAGGTTATGGCAGCCACTGTTGGGTTGGGACATCTGAGGGCCTCCCTTCAGTCTGTCCTCTACTGTGCTAGATGCTCTACAAACCACTGTCAAACTAGTGAACAACTGCCAATATGATCAAATACTCACTTTGACTTTTTGGGGATGCTTAGGCTAGTCAAGCAATGGAGTATCACTGCACATGCCTCTTTTATCTTCTCACAGATGCAGATTATGGAAGCTTGTCAGCAAATAAGCTTTCTAGGCTGTCACTGCAGATTCAAGAAGGGATTGTATGACATGGTGGTCTACTGTGTGTTCAGAAAATGGTTTCTTCACTCAGAAGCAAAATTATTGTTAAGTTTAGGGGGGGAGTGTAGAGGGGATGTTTGGTTTTGTTTTTCTGAATACTCACAGCTAACAAAAAAAGCTCCCTCTAACCAAACCAGATGGCTTGTTTTGCCCAACCCTTGCACTTCACAGAGCTCTGACACTGCATTGCTGTGAAACCAGAGCTGTGCATAAAGTTCGGATCCTAGCATGTAAGTCAAATCGGTGCATCAGAGTGATAAGACCTAGCAGCAGTGAATAAGCTTCTGCAGTGATCTTATAAACCTATCCTGTGGGCAAACTCTGCTCCACTTTCAAAGGTTATTGTAGCAGTGCTGAATGTGGGAATTTGGAAACAAACCACAAAACTTGCGCCCTTATTTGCATGTTAATCCCTAGAATACTTTCCAAGTCACAGCTATTTCATAGCTTGCTGATATTAGTGTCAACTCTAACTTCAGAGTGAAAGTTCAAGGCCTTTGCTTATGTGTGCACTGGACTCTTTCCAACACACACAAAAAATGACAGTTCTTTCCCCACTTTTAACTTCTTTGGGAATACCCTCTGAAGTACAGTGCCAAAACATGGCCCTGGTGGGCATGACATGTCTCTGACAAATCAAATAAATCAAAAGCTTCTTTCTCTGAACAGCACACAAATAATGTTCAACGCTCAAAAATGCAAATGAAATCACATTTGTTATTAGCCCTCTGATTACAGGCAAAACCTGAGAATCTTTTGTTGTGTAACATACTGGAAAAGACCCAAACTGTCTTTCTTGAAGAACTTTCCTTCTCTCAGACTAAGTGGGCAGTAACTAGGGGAGCAATGACAGAGTGCTGTGATTCCCTTCTACTCTTTAACTCTTACTTGCTCTAGGAAACCTGGGATGGCTATTATAACTGCTCTGGCCTCCCACTCACAGTAGCACGTGAGGGTGATGCTATGCCTTAATAACCTCAGAGGGCAGCATGCTTCTGCTTCCCAAGTCCCAAGGGTCTCATTAGATGATCTGCTAAATCAGGCTTGTATAGTCTGTCATTTACTGCAGAATTTAATTAGTCTAAGTTTGCACTGATTTGCATTTAGGAAAGAATGACGCTTGCTGAGTTGCTGCTGTTATCATGCTGTTTATCTTTTCCTCTGTTTATCTTTTGCTCTGTTTTTTCACAGTACATAAAGGTCAGGGGATCAAACATTCTTGGTGCAAAGCCACTCCTGAAGATGTAGTCATATAAGGGACTCAGAGAAATGCTCACCAGTAACAGAACAGACTTAGCAGCAAGACTGGGATATACCTACCTCACATATAACAGCTCACATTAGCACGGTATAATCAAAAGAAATTATGAGAAGGGTAAGATGATGGAGCTCTGGCACTAAGACTCTTTGAAATGCACCCATGGGACATGCATTTGCAAGCTGTTTATTTAAAACATGGGAGTTCCCAATACCCATAATGTCATTGAAGAAATGCCCGCTGACTTCAACGAGAGCACTGCAAAGCCTGACGCTTCTGGTAATCACATCTGTGACGCTGAACTGCTGATCAAGCTTTTGGCATCTTTTAACTACATCACCCTAGATGAAGACTTGACAAAAGAACATCCCAGATTGCTCTCTTGCAGTTAAGAGTTTCAGTGATGTTGCCTGCAGTATTAATACAGTTTGTATTTTGAGTGCTGGCAAAAAGAAGTTATTTCCTTCAGAGCTCTTGCAATGTCACTGGAGAGCAGGAACTCTGCTGCTGTAGCAGAATGCCTCATTTCCCACCTCGCAGGGTCTCTCCCATAACAAGTTCCTACTTCAGTTCTTTTCATGACACCACAGATCTGAGAAGCCCTGTGAAAAGCTTTTTCTATTCTCATTCTAAACACAGCCAAACATAATCACTCTGTGCCAAAAGGAAAAGGCTGCAGCTGGTAAGGAAATTAAATTTACTCCAGATCTTCCAGTAATGCATTATAGCATAAATGATGGAGGGATAACAATCAAGACATGCATAAAAATGTTTCAGAGAACACTTTAAAAGTTTAGGGCTTTATCTAAAAGAGCAAAACCTCACTAGTAAGCACAGCTTTTCTTTTTTTTCCCTTGTGGATGGATTAACAAGACGAACAATGTATTAAGAGCACAAATGCAAAGTTTACTCTCTAGTATTCATTTATCACACAGCTTTTTTGAATCCCAGTAAATTCTAGATCTTTTGCCAATCTATTTTTTTTAAATGGAAGATTGTAATTCCAAAGACCAAGACTTCCCAGACAGCTCATAAATTTTTCTCCAGTGAAACCCACCCCTTATTGGGCTTTATTTCACAAACGCGCAGAGATTCTCTACAAAGAATCTTTAAAATATTCTCTTGAACACTGCAAAAACAAGTCTCCTACAGAAATTGCTCCTGTAATTCTTTATTTCACAACATTATATTAAAAGAGTTGTATACTGGAACATAAAAAGAACCATGCCTCACTTCCTTTAACCTTTGAATATGTTTTTCATCAGAATTTCTCAACTGAACCTGTATTAAAAAGCTCAATCAAAAATCTAGAAAATCCAAATTACTTCACTGTCTTTGCACCTAAATCACTGAATTCATATTAAAAAACATTTTGATGTTTCCTATTATCTGAATAACTACAGAAACTGACAGAAATTCTAAGATAGGAACTATTTGTGGAAATTTTTTCATCTTGCTGAAATTGCTTTCAAGTACCTGGAATGCATTGCTAAGCGCTATACAGAAATTATACTGCCTAATGTATTAAAATCCAATTTACATCAGAGAAAAATGCATTTCTGAAGTATTTATATACACAAAGAAGCATAACATTAACTGCACTGTGGAGATGTTATCACTTTCAGCCACTGAGTGTCTCAACTACAAATTAGAAGATAATTAATTTAAAGTAATCCTGTACTAAAACACAGAATAAAGTAGTTAAAGGAAACAGCTGTAATAGTTCTCATAGTAGATTATTTTTTTTCTAAGGAAGGATATGAATGTCACATTAATGTACTTAAAAATGAAATATTTGAACAGGTTGTAGGGTGGGGTTGACGTTACAAAATACAGTGCTTTGACTGAGATGCAGAGGTACAGCTCTACATTAATCCCAAATTTGCCTCTGCCCCACCTGAAGGTCCTGTCTGACCTTCATCTTTACTGCCTTGTTTCCTGCCTCTTGACATGCATAAGTGAAGTCACTGGCTCCTCCTTTACAGGGCTATAAGCAATCAAAAATTATTTGATACATGCTTTGGGGCAAGAACTTGAGCACAAGCAGTTGTGTCAGAGCCACAGGCCCTGAAGCTGGGGAAGGGGGAGGGTTGGACTAGTGCAGCTCCAGCCCCTCAATGCATCACCGTTTTGTAACACCTGCTCTGGTGGCCTGCAAACACTCACCCACGTAAGCATCTCCACACGTGACACACTCTCCAGTGAGTTCCAACTACAATACGCAGATGCAAGTTGCTCCTGCACTTAAGCATTTACAGATTGAAAGCCTTGGCGTTCGCCTAGGCCTCAGATGAAGAGAATTATGTCTGGTCAGGGCCAAACTGTTTCAAATGCACATTTAATTTTTCAGTTAGCAAATTAGTTTTATGGAATAGATTTTTTTGAGATAAATATATATAAAACATTTCTCCTTTCCAAAATTTCCTCTAGACAGCTCTGCAGAAATGCACTGCAAGTTTGCAATTAAAATCAAGAGATAACTTTTGACACAGAAAGAATTTTATTGCTTTCAAGCTCTCAGGAAAATACACTTGCTTTTGTGATTTGTTTTTCCCCCATTTACTGAGATACTAACATAAGTTTTTTTTTGATTATTAACTTTAGGCTAGTTAAGGTTTTTTAGCAAATCTAAATATATCTGTAAGCTCAATCCACACACTTGGAAAAAAGAAAAAAATAATATAGATAGATAGAGATATATCTCAGTGGTTAACATTAAATATTTATTAGAAAAATTTCTTCCTTCATGTTTCCTGAAGCCCCACTGACAGGTCACTCATATCTCAGGTAACTTTGCAGTACATTGCAGGGATGCAAAGGGGCACAAATCAGGTATTTTCTGTGCTAGTACAATGACACTGAAGAGAAATGGTCATTTGTATTAAAACTTTTCAGCTGCCTAGGTAAATTCTTACAGTTATTCATTAAGCTATTTTCTCAACTTTAAATGCGTTCTTTCTCATTTTAAAATGTTATTTTTAGTTTTAAAACTAAAGAAGAGGATTAGTGGTGGAAGATTTCTTCACAGTGGCAAAAACGTGTGAATTTCATAGCAATTATAAGGTACTGCATGATTTCCCATAGCCTTCCCCAATGACTCCTTTTGTATCATTATTTCCCTAGGAAATAGTCATCTATGACTGCAATGAAGTACATCAACAGCTTTGCATTACTTCACGATAGTGCCGCTATTAATGTTTTTCACCTCTTAATGATGAAGAGAGACTTCCTGTAGTAAAAGCTGCACATATATAAATGTAACTAAATTAAAATTGCTGGAAAGCACACCACTCTTTTCCCAGGAAACTAAAAAATAGTTTAAAAATAGCCTTAATAAATGACAAACAACTTTAATTAAAAAAGATGTTACAGCCCAATGCTCCTGCTGCCTGTAATAAAGCTGTAATCGGTAAGACAGCCAGGACTCAAATGAGCAGAATGATCGTATCACCCAGGCTGATATTAATTCTGAAGAAAAATCGGACTTCTGAATTATTAAGGAAGATTGTCACTGAAGTTTTCATTGAACATCTGTATCCTGAAGCCATATAAATGTCACAAAAAGCCATGGCACTTTGGCTCTGATTCAGCACAATTCTTAACCAGTCAATCAAACTACCCCTATATTTAAAGCTAAGCATGGGCATAGTCCCTGCTGAATCAGGCTTCAGGTTCCAAATTCACAGCAATTATCATGTTTCCAAGCAGAATCTAGGGTCATAAATTCCACAGGAAAAGGCTTACAGACCTCAACAAAACCTGGTTTTCTATATAGAGGGGAAAGTGCTACAGGGTTGTCTAGGAGGTGAATTGATAGTCCATTTGTGTTCCACACCAATTCCCCCGGTGAAGACTTGGTGCCCTTGTTTATTGTAACTTTACATACTTCCAAAGTATATTGTCTGACAGCAAACAAGTCTTTTTGATATGGACTAAGGACCTGTTTACACGAAGATTCTCAAGAAGATAGATGTAAATTTACTGTTTTAATGGATGACATATGCCACATTAAGTATCTGAGACAATAGTCCCATAAGAAATTTAAACCAGCTTTAATTTAATTTATCTAAATCCACTTCACAGGTAAAATAAATAAAATTAAGTGAAGGCTACTTAAATTCTGAATGAGAGTTTGGTGTGGCTTAAATAGGCAACTGACAACTATTTAGTTTATTCAGATGAACCTTGCTGAGGACCCCCATGTAGGTGAGTTCTGTCAGCGTCCAAGCTGAAATAAGGAGTGGCAGGTGGTCTTGTATAAATGTTTCCGCTCGTCTGCAATCCACTGATACGGCACAAGGCAGAGAACATTTGTGCTGTGTTTCAGACTGGCTCCTGAATGGCTAATTCAAGCTACATTTTAAGACACCATTCTCATGGTACCTCTGGGTCAAGCTTGTGTGCAGTTCTATGACAAGCACTTGTGTCCTGGTTTCAGCCAGGACAGAGTTATTTCTTTCTAGCAGTTGGTGTAATGGTGTTTGGGAGTCAGGATGAGAGCAGCGCTGGTAACACACTGAGGTTTTAGTTGTTGCCAAGCAGCCAGGCGCTTTTCAGTTGTTCAGATTACCCCACTAATGAGAAGGCGGGGGCACTCAAGAAGCTAGAAGGGGACACAGCCAGGACTGGTGACCCAAATTGGCCAAAGAAGGTATTCCATGCCAACTACATCATGCTCAGCATAAAGTGGAGGCTGGCGAGGGAAGGAGTACACAGCTCCAGGACACACAGTTTTTGGGGACAGTCTGGTTTCGTGTCAGCTCTGAGCTGTACAGCCTGAGCTGTGCAGTTCAGCGAGACAATGCATCGTGTATCACCAGTTTCATATATTTTTTGCTATAAAAGTCCTATTATTATTATTTCTCTCTCTGCTGTCCCAGCAAACTGTCCTTATCCCAACGAACGAGGTTCACATCGTGGTTTCTTTTCCCTTTCCCCCACCCCCACCTCTGCCTCCCAGAGGAATCGGCTGAGAGATGCTCAGCTCCCGGCTGGGCGCAGAACCAAAACAACTTGCCAGTTTGAAAACAATCCCCAAGCGCTAACTGCCAAGGAGAGGACTGAGCCCAGGGGGCTATACACCTGGGAGAGGGCTGGTACTCATCCATCCCTGGGCTAAGCGGAACGACCCGCGGCCCTCTCCACTCCGTAGGCGCGGTGGCGATCAGAACCCCGGACAGCTCCTCATCCAGTCGGTGTCGGGTGGCGGTCAGCTCCGCGTCCATCCCCGCTCTACTGTGGCTGTTAGCGCCCCGTACAGCTCCACGCCCATCCCCGCGGCGCTGTGGCGATCAGCACCCCGTACAGCTCCCCCGACCCTCCAGCCGGCTCATGGGCCGCTCCGCCTTTTCTCATCGCTGAGCCTGGCACAAGGCCCGTCCAAGGAAACGCCTTTGAGAGGAGATGCAGTCAGGTAAGGCAGTCCAGGTCATTCTGAAAGTGCAGCGTTCCGGCTGGACTTTTCCAGGCTACCTGGAGGGTTATTTTATTTCCTGAGAGCTGCCTATTCAAATCTCACCAAGGCCTTTGGAAAGCCTCCAGCTACACAGCAGTTTCTTTTCTTTAAGAAGGACATTCACAGGACCACGGTCTGCCTTGGTTGGGTTGTAAGGACCTCAGAGCTCATGTAGTTCCAACCCCCCGCCATGGGCAGGGACACCCTCCACTAGCCCAGGCTGCCCAAAGCCCCATCCAACCCGGCCTTAACATCACTCAAATCTCGAGTAACAAGTTGATTCTGTGATTCAAAAAGACCAGGCCTGAAGGGAAAAGCAATCAAACTACAGAGCTGGTTTTCTTCCTCACTTCTGTACCTAAAGCCTGCTGAGGAGTTCTGGCAAAATTCAGCCTGGATGTGAAAGCACCTTCCTGGCATGCCCTGCTGTGAGTTAAATCTACTTGGAATTAGGTGGCTTTACCCTAATTTCTAAAGGCTTTGTGTGTGCATGCATGGGGAATACAAATATCACTTCTCAATAAAAACAGCGAGGAAACCTGCTTTTGTACAGGAGCAGAATGGTGATATCTGGAGGTCCCTTCCAACCCCTACAGTTCTGTGATTCTGTGATTTTGGTGTAAGTGCCAAGCTGGACTTAAAATGGAAAAGAGGAGCAGTATGACAGTGCACAGAGTCAGTGTTTTTCTACAGTGTCTGTCATCCAAGGATGTCCAAATGCTTTAAAAGTTCCTCTTCAGAAGCCTTACAATGCTCCCACGTAATAGACAAACATTAAGTTGCCACTTTACAAATGGGTAAACAGAACTATGATGAAGTCCATTACAGAGTTTGCTGAAATAGGTATTTTTTGCACCAAAAACCCATCACAAATATGTTACAAAGGAGCAGTATGTCTTATTCTTTGAAAAAGAATCATACTGCACCAGCAAGAAGCTACACACTAAACCGAGGGAACCACATCTACACTCAATGTTGCTCCAGAATACCCTAGTCCCCAAAACAGCCAAAATACATACCCCCTTCACACCTGACTGACAGGCAAACAGTCAGCTTTGAGATATGTGAAACAAGAAGCAGAAAGAACATAGTAAAATCAGCTCAGAGACAGATAGAAAATGCAGATAAAGACAGACATACTAAGAAGAAAAAAGAAATGGAAGAGAAAACCCTAAATCACCTTCTATTCCACTTGCTGTCTCACAAAAGAGAGACCAAATATTAAATTTGTTCAGGTTTGCAAGTCAGTAACACCTGCAGCAGCTGTTCTGGCACCAGTATTAATACTTCACCTTTAGGCAGATTTGGAAGATCAATGTAATGTGAGTTTCCACTAGAGATAGTAATTGAACAGAACAAAACAAAACAAACCCACAACCAAAGAAGCCCTCAGATGAAGTAATTCTTTGATAGAACCTTCCCAATGACTGCTTGAAGTGTAATTGCTTTAACTTTTAGTAATGAATAGTAGCCACCTATAAAACAATCTGGTCAGAAAGCAGAGATTCCATTCGTTGTAATTAAAAATCTCGTTCCAACATCTTTCACATCAATGGTCATTTGGTTAGAAAATGCAGAGTCATATATGAAAGTGCTAATCATTTATATGGTCATTTATAGGATCACTCCATCCTACTTACAGCTCTGCCAGTCTCTGCTGGGGTGGCCCAAGTAAAAATGGAATGAAAACATCCTTTGCAACAAAAACACCCTTTGGTCTATCTGGGTCAGTTTGTTAATAGCCATGAATTTTTGTCATTGCAGTACAGGAGACTGCAGATAGCACAGCAAGAAAGACATGGTCCTTATGCACTGCAGCTTTGAGATGAAGTATTGGTTTATCTTTAGAAAAGACACACCACCTCATTCTCAGTAGTCACTGGCACGCAAGCTCTGACAGCTTTTGTGTGCAGAAATATGCAACTACTTCACTAGCAGCTCAAAACAGGAGTTTGGATTCAGTATTTATCAGTTGTGTTTTGCAAAATTATATACAGAAGTGCTCCCTGCCACATTGTGGAGTGAAAAAATAGTAAGAAATAGCAACACTGCAGTGTAACATCCAAATTCTCTCCTGGTGGAGTTCAAAGACTGTCTGCCTCTCCCCTATACATCACAGCAAAATAAGGCCATGACCTAGATGTACACCATAACCCTGTAATGCACAGAGTTAAACCATGAGGAGGGCATGACTTTCACCCCACAGTACACTTGCAATCACAGGAAAAGCCTGAGGGAAGGGTAGGAGCTGGATTATCCATGCTGGGGAGAAAATCAACCAGGTTAGGACTGCAGCTAAAAACTTTGTTACTGATAGTTGCAGTTATTTTAGATGATGATACAGAAACATAAAACCCATGTGAGGAGTAACAACGCTGTAAGAACGGAAACAGCATTTAAACAAAGAATCCTTTGCAAATTAGCTCTGAAGAACTCATTGAGTGCCATGCTTCAGCACTTTTCCTCTTTTCTTTTACCTCCTTCCAAAAAACCTCACATGACTTATAGTGTAAACTTTGATGTGTTTGGTTTCAGAAAAAACCCAGCAGATCATCAAGCCAGCTTTGTACATAACCTGTCATGTAATAAGTGTGACAGCACGTCTCCAGGTGCTGTATGTCCAAAGTCAGCTGTGCTGGGTTTGGCTGGCACAGAGTCAGGTTTCTTCGCAGCAGCTGGTACGGGGCTGTGGTTTGGCTTTGTGCTGAAAACAGTGCTAATGGCTCAGGGGTGTTTTCATCGCTGCTCAGCAGTGCTCACACAGAGCCAAGGCCAGTTCTGCTCCTCACCCCACCCCATCTGTGAGAAGGCTGGGGGTGCATAAGGAGCGGAGAGGGGACACAGCTGGGACTGCTGACCCCAGTGACCAAAGGGATATCCCATACTGTGTGATGTCATGCTCACCATATAAAGTGGAGGAACCAAAAGGATGGAAGGGGGGATGTTTGTAGCGATGACGTTTGTCTGGAGCCCTGCTTTCCTGGGGATGGCTGAGAACGTATGGGCCTGTGATGGGAAGTGGGGAATGAATTCCTGGATTTGCTCTGCAGTGTGTGGCTTTGGCTTTACCTGTTAAACTGTCTGTATCTCAACCCATGAGTTTTCCCACTCAACCCACAATTTTGTCCCCCATCCAACCAGGTGGGGAGTGAACAAGAGACTACATGGTGCTTAGTTGCCAGCTGGAGTTAAACCACACCACCAACACAGACATCTCATTAAATATGCCAAGGCAAACAGGGACAGAATAAACTGTACTTAGAACAAATGAACTGAGGTAGGTTTGTGATCAAGGGTAAGTTTAAATGCAGTCCAGGTGCAACAGCAGCTCTGACGTATCTATACAGATAGATCTGGGATGATACTAGCCTAGTCATGGGAATGTGGTGCTCAGAGCAGCTGCCTGACCCAGATTTACTGTGAGTACTTGAATCTGGATGAAGAGTGTCTTTATGTGTGTGGTTTCACCCTGGGCATCATTTCCTTCTCTGTGCTCCTCTTGAAAGATACTACTGCATATGATATGAATGGAGAACCAAGATCTACATGTGTAGCACCAAACCCAGGACGAATACCCAATGTTTGAAAGTTTTGTCCCTGTGAAGAACTAGAATTGTCTGTTTGGAACCAACCCATGATGTATCCCAAGGACTCCAAGGATGCCTTCAGTACTCATCAGTGCAGTTGGTAATGAGTGACTTCTAAAGTACATTTTTACAGGTACATTCATAGCTGCAAAGGAACTATTGCATTCTTATTGTGAGAGCTGTGACAGCTCCTCTGGAGTCATCTCGGATCCAACAAGGCATCAAGCAAAGCAAGCTACACACATCTATTACAGATCTCGAACAACAGATGTCTTTCTGTTCAAGCCAGAGAAACAAGATACCCCTTAGTATAACACTTCCATCCTGTAGACAGTTCTAGACCCTGCTCACTTTATTTCTACAAACAACCTGAAATAAGCCAATTCATGCTTGAAATACCATGCTGGATAATAAAGGAGCTGTGCATGGAGACTGTGGTCTTGTATAAGCAAAGGCTAATTAAGCACTAACTAATAGCTTGTGTCTAAACATGCTTTCTTCAGTCAGGTCAATTTACAATACATTTTTAATGGTATTGATAGGTTGTAGATGGATGGGAAAATAATGTGCTAAAAACCAAAACCAAGGTGAGGAAAAGAAATTAAATCTCCATTTATCAGAAAAAATTAATTCAATATTTGTTCTCCATCCTAAACAAGATGAAACAGGGAGTGTTGAAACTTCCCAGTAAACAAAATTTCAGTTCACATCAATCAAAATGTCTCATTTTATTAAAACTGAAATAATTAATTTTCCACATATCATTTATATAACATAAAAGCAAACAATCATCAAGGATTACATTTCAAAGTTTCTTCCAGATGTCAAACTTTGGCAGAGCACTTGAATTCTTCTTTTTCTAAACAAAGCACTAACAAAACCATGATGTTCTTATATCAAGTTAATGGTGCAAATACAGAAAGAAAAAAAATCTGAAAATTTTATACTAGATTCCACAATCTGTCAGAATTTCTCATCAACTGAATATTACCAATTTATTAATACGTAGGATATTGCCTGATCCAGTAACAAAAAAAAGTTAATTGCTGTGCACCAACTGTGACAAATACAGCTTAGAGTCATAATAAAACCCTGATTCAGACACAAAGGTGGACATTATCCTCAGGTTTTTCGTAATTTAGAATAAACCTGTTCTACAAGTGTAGCTCAAATGCTATTATACAGATTTACATGTTCCTATAATCTCTTATAAAACATTTTATCGTCAATCGATCAATGACATTTGTATCATTTAATATAATGCTAATTATGGATGAGTACTTGAACTTAGCAGAGTAAGACACAGTTTATGTACTAAACAAATACATATGAGCATATGGGACCTTAAAATAGCACACTCAAAACATACAAAAGGGAATGGAAGAAATTATTATCCCTGTTTTACGAACTGAGAGTGGGGGTACAGACCAGTGTGAAGCTTCAACAGGGTGTGGGTACCATTGGAGGAGGTGGTAAATCTGCCAGGCACTGACAGAGCTATCCCATGCACGGTGGCATCACGAAATCTGCCAAAGGCCATGCAAGAAATCAGTATCACAGTCCCTCTAAATTCAAATTTGGTACATGCTAATACAAGTGTATTCACTGTAGGACAATGTTTCTCCTCAGAAAACGTACATGTCAAAGCCTGCATGAAGGAGATAAGCTGGGGATACCACCACAGCCACCGCTCAGCCTGGTTTCCTCTGAGTATTTTATTTACTGACATTTAAATACAAATTTTGATTTTAACTTCATTTTTTAAATGAGAAGATCAGATTCAATGCCCACTGGTTAAACATCACACACTCTATCACATGCAAAGGCCCTACCCTCTCCGTTGTAACAAATCACAGTTGTACACATCCCGGAGCCTCCAGTAGCCAGGAGACCTTTAAAGCCATTTGACTCCACGCAGCTCTGGCAGGGAAACAAAGCGGCAACAGTGAAATGTTGCCATGCTCCACAATCAAAATGGACATCAAGGGCAACAAATACTGTAAGAAGAAAACCTTGTAGACCACGGGGCTCAAGTGACACATTCATATAAAAGATTTACTATTCAGATTAGCATGCTGAATTTTGATTAGACACTTTGCATTTCATTACCATAGGTTAGTCCTTCCTCTCGTTAATAGTCAAATCTCTAGACTTGCTTTTCTCCCCATAGCAGGACACATTTGCATTAACTACTCCTTAAGCTGCTCCATATCATAGCAATGTGGCAAAGGCTTCTCAGTCAGACTGCAGACACACACTTCCACTCCAGCACGGCATGCACAGAACCGCATCAGTATTCTTCTGCTTCTCACCCTAGTCTGTCCTCGTTAGAGCTGAGAATTGTTAGTGCCTTTCTCCTCATCATAAAGCTGTTTCTCTACAGAATCATCAATATGATTTTTGCTTCTCCTCACACCTTCAGCATACATTCCTACTGCTTGCAAACAAAATGCGTAACATACAGTAGCGCTGCCCTAGGACCTTCACTAACATCAATCTGCTCTGCCTCACGCTCTCCTGTCCTCTTACAGATGTACACACACTATCATTTTACTGATCCATCTTGAATGGACCTTCTTGCTGATGGTGCTGTCTCACAAAGCATCTCCCTGCATCTCCTCTTCACCCTTGCTGATTTCGCTCTCATGACTTACAGCACAGACAACCAGCCCTTCCAAAACTAATGCCCTATTTACCCACTGAAATGACACAGCTTGGGTAATCTCCCTTTAGAAGGGCCACCTCTAAGAATGTTAAAGTAGTAAAATTGATATGAGAGACAGTTAATAAAGAACTAAAGGATAGGAGTATAATTCATGCTAAATCTATACGGGTTTCTGGAAAATAGATCTTGTCAAACAAACCTGAATTAATTTCTTGATGAGATTACAGTTTTGATTGATAAAGGTAATAGTGTAGGCGTAACAGACATTTGCAAATGCATGTGGCTTCATTATTTGAGCACATTATATCATTTGACTCTGACAGCCCCCAGCCCCCGGGCTACCACCTTTTCCAGTCGTGTCTTTCACTGGCATGGATGCCACCACATGGTTGGGGAGGTCAGGAGATGTGACCTTCCCCAATTCTCGTATCACCTGTGACCCAGCACAACATACAGATCCTTGCTGTTCGTGTGCACTGAATGAAAGACATCGATTCCTGAGCACATGTGAAATTAGTGTAACAGGCCCCAGTGCAAGACCTTATGGAAGAAGAAGGAATTTATTAACAAAGTCTGAACACGCTGGCTTTATCCACTCACACTCATTCCCTCTAAAGAGTTCACTCCTCATGTTGCCGCAAGCACCAAGATACCCGTGTTCAAGTGGTCTGGCTGAGATGATGCGTACGTGCCACAGTCAACTAGGCACATCAACTATCAGGTTACTGAAGCAATACTCTGCTTTTCTTGAGTGGCAACGACAAGCTCGTTTTCTGGCAGGTCTTTTATATCTGTCATGAGCCAGTAGGTGATATAAAAACCAGTCCTTTGCTTCAGAATCTTGCCTATTTTGGCTACAGATCTTGGCCAAACAGGAAAAGGGAAAAGGAACCGTGCTAGAGCGCATGATGCCCTAGTATCTTGTGGCCTTGTAGTGCCCTTAGCAGGGTCTTGAGCTGGAGAGATGTCTGAGACTATCAGAGCCAGGGCCTTCTGAGCTTGAGAGCACAGCACACTCCTCAGTTATACTGCTGGGAACAATGTTCTTTATTATCAGGACAGGACATTTTTCTCACACTTACTTTGCAATTTTTTCCAGTGCATACAGAAACACGTTCACATCTGTACTTCATTCACGCCAGTCTCGGTATTTCTGTTACAGGTCTCCACAAGTTTAGTTACATGAGTGGAAAAGTGACCTACTCCAAGAGTCTCCAGAAACAGAAAACACATGTGACTGAATTGAGCAGAGTAGATCTGCCCATCTGACACACATACAAGGCACAAGAGAAATAACCAAATTAATTTTTCAGGTAGGAAATGTGCTTACCAGGCTGAGCTCGTGTGATCCAATGGCCTCAAGCATCATTTCTCCCAAGCACACCAATGACAAAGCCTCTGCGCTGCGATTGCTTTAGAGAGCTGGGAACCAGACCCTGTATCGTCCAATCCAACGCTTCCTATGTTTTGCAGCCTCTCGATGTGCCTGTGCATGAATTCACCACCTGCAGCATTCTTTGACATATGGTCTCTACTCATAAGTACCCAGGAAACTGCATGTGTCCTGACTATAAATTTAGTTCACTCTTTATTTCACTCCGGGAACCAAGACTTGAGCGTCTGGGCTTCATACGTGGCAATTTACCACTGAGCTGCTTTCCAAACAATGCTGCTAGCTCCCTGCAAAAGGCACAGCTCACGAAGCCCACTCCAGAGCCTGCCCCACCAAGATGCACATGCTTAGGCCACATCTCCTCTTCCTCTGCTGCTTTCCTCCAGCCTTATCTCAGGAGGCTTTGAGCTTTTGGACTCCACATGCAGCAAACACACATTTGCATATCACCGAACAAAACCATCATACAGAAGGAGTGAATTCTGCTCTTCAAATTGAAAACACACAAATTATTTTAATTCCAGTAACAACAAGGCCACTTGGGGACCAGGGGGGCTCCTGCCAAGTGATGTGCAAGGTGGCCTCCATCAGTCACCTCTAGAGAGTGCCTTGAGCAGTGTGGTCACAAGCTGGTTCGCAGCAATTACTCATGCAGCTGGGGCTCTCTTCCTCCTACAGCACACCAAGATTAGCGAGCAGGCAATGGATGTTCGCAGCCATCAATAACTATCAATTTAGGATGGATTCCAACTGAAGATTGAAAGCTTCCCCATACCCAAATGCAAATTACCGAAAGCCTTCCGGTCTTTCCATTGTTCTGCCTTTCTTTAGTCGTATCTATTCATAACGTGTCTTCTTTAATAGAGCAGGAAGCCGAGAGCTCAGGATACACTACAGCCATTTGTCACCATTCTGCAGATTAGCCCGCTTCGTCTCAATGTTTTCCATGATGTCACTGTTAATATGCAATGCTTCACAAGGATATAACTCCATAAAAACTTAAGAGGTTAGGTTAAAAAAAAAACCCAAACCCAACAGACTTGAAAATTAAATACTAGAGAAGTCTATAGAAACCAGAGATTCAAATGCGATGAAACTCTATGAACAGGGAAAACGGAATCTTCAGAGGAAACCAAGGCAGCCTCCTGCTGAAAATACTGGAAAGCTGAATTTTGTGCCACTGAATTCAGATAAAATGATCACGCTCCTCCTCATCTATTTAATATCGCCCTAAAAGTGCGTGCTTTTTTCCCTCCTCATTTTAACCCATCAAAAGGCCTGAATGGATAACATGATTCTCACTGCTACATTTTTACACCTTGGCAAGTTGCTTCTAGACATAATGTGGGGTCATTTTCCTTTCTTCATTTGGTAAATAATAACCCCCTTATTTCTACAAGGGGACTCCATCTCATTTCACTTGCTTTAGTGAATAGATGGATAGATCACCTTTGACTTCATGTAATTTTCCTTTTCTTGAAAGACTTCACAGCATCAAGCTCTTTTCAGCCCCATGTACTGAATTAAAATTATTTTTGAGTCCAATTTTTTTATTGCTATTATTTTTATTACAAATACCGTCTTGATGGACTCTGGCTAATATTGCAAAGAAATCTGTAAGGATGTATTTTATGAAAAATATCTGCAATTTTTTTACTTACAGCCAGCTTCAAATCTTAAACACTCCAAATCACGGTCAGGTAAGGTTTAGGGAACAAATACATGCATAATTCATGAAAGCACAGCCATTATTGGTAGCTCTATATAATAAATAGTCTGTGGTAGACACTGTGCATTTGAAGGATGCACCATATTCATGCTAGCAATATGGAGCCAAATTGGTATTTATGGTGTGCTCACAATCCATTCAATTCTGCTTCCATTTGAACACTGGTGAAATACTGTGCAATATCCTGTATTCAGTTCCTAGCAAAAGATACACAACTTGAAGCAGAGCCCCTGATAGCCGTAGAGCGCAGAAGAGCTGATGACTGCACAGAGTCGGCTAGGGATCTTGTTATGCCAATCTAATTAACCTGGAAAATGCTCAGCTAGCGCCATGCTCTGGGCTCGCACACAGATGGAAAACGGGCTGTTCAACCCCTGCGTGCACAAGGCAGGCTTCTCGTAACTCCCAAGTCAGCAGAAACATTTAAGCATATGCTTACCATTAATGTTAAACAGGTGCTTAAGTACGCTGCTGAACAGGGAACATAACAAGGAGCACGCCTCTGGAGTATGTGATTTTTGCTTTAATTGCAATTGCATACAGACAGGGTTTATTTATTTGTTGCCCTGAGATATTACCAACTCCTTTCCCCACCAAACTCACAGTTCTGTTAAAATCTGAATTTAAAGAAAAGGTGAGGCATGCTTTCTAAAAAAAACCCCGGGCATACCTGTAAAATCTAAGATACTGCAACACAGAAGGGCATAACCAACTTTTAGTTTTCAAATTTCTAGAATCTCTTACAGATTTTGATCCCTGCAAGAATGTAGGGATCCAACTGAATGGTACCTTCCTTAACAAAGTTCTTAACAAATTACAATTTTTTTATACATCAGCATACATGGCTAATGCAAATGAAATTAAATGCACAGAGAATTACACAGAAGCAACACTGAATATCTCCCTTTCATGAGAAAAAGATCTCAAATACTGAGATCAGGAAAGCTTTGGTTGTACTGATACGAACACCAATTAATATCTGAATTACTGCTCTGACCACAGCATTTTACATATCCTTCACGTGAACTACAGATCCGGCTTTTAACAGAGTCAATAAACTCCAAGCTCATGAATAGTAATAATCCTGCATTACAATCACTCACTTTACAAAGTAGATCTTCTTAAGAGGTACTTTCAGTCCCCTCGCAGCCGGATGAGAAGGCATTAATATGAGCATATTTTTCACATCCTCATAATTAGCCACAAGAAAAGAGCAATACAAGCTTATTTCTAGGTTACTTTGGTTACATCACATGCTGCAGAAGAACTCCGTATTTACAGAAAACATGCCAAGCTATCATTTCAATTCTTCTCCCCATTTTCAGCAACTACGGTCCCAAATGATAAACAAATAAAAATGTTTCATTTCCAGCATGTTTTCCAGTTTATCACCAGTTTATCGGTGGAAACAAACCTAAGCAACAGCATAGGGATGCAGCGTGCTCTGTGAAACATCTGATAGAGGAGCTGAAGGGGGGTCTCCATGGGGGGAGAGCTTGCAAAATGAGATGTAAAAAAACTGAGCATTTTTCTTAAGCTGCAGCATCCTCTGGGATAACTACCTCGTTCTGCTTTTCTTCTACCTGATTTATTACCCTGCCCTTCACCTTTGGTTTTGTGGAGCTTTTGGGTTTTTTTTCCTTGGTTTGTTGGGTTTTTCTGGTCAACTTCAGTATATTTCACTGCTTCCTGTATTTAGAAAATACTGAAAATCCTCAGTGACACAGAGCATGGTGGGGTTTGCATTGAGGCTCAGGTCTGAAGGCACCTGAGCCTCAGACAAATTTCTTACTCATTTCAGCAGGAGTAGTAAATCCGTTAAGTTCAGCAGAAGTTTTGCTTGAGTAAGTGCTGAATAATGACTACAGAATGAGGCCATCTAATGTGTGACTGGAATTCGTGCCAAGTCTAACTGTCTCTGCACATGCCTGAGTTGACAATATCTTCTGGCCAGCACTCCCTGTAACTTGAGAGGGATTTTTCACAACACCGACCATTCTGCTTGCTGCCCGGTGTTTCATCTGGTTGTCCAATGTTCCCCAGTGCAGCTAATCCCACTGTCCTGAACGGTCATTTTTCTCATACTTGCTTTGACTGGACATTTGGGTACATCTCAGGGTAACCTCTAAAGTCATTACTCCCTAGTAATTAGCAGTGAGATAGTGGAAATACCTCTCAGGTGGTAAAAAAGTCAACACAGGTTTGGTCACACCCCAAACAAGGCCTTACCACAAACAAAATCCTGTACCAGCTGCTGGATATGCACTGACTTTTTAATTCCTCTGTTGTGCCTTGGAAGTGGACAGATTGGGAAGCACCTGTTTACAACTGAGGGTTGAACTCAGCTTGAGATACAGACGGAACAATTCTACAGGTGATTCCATTGTTCCCATTCCCACCCTGTAGCAATGAAGAGGGCATGACTGGACATCCTGTGTTTGGAAACAACCTGCAGTACATACTCTTCTTCCCAGCGACAGCACAGGCATTGCAACACCAGCACTCCAGCAAATCCCAGGACCTTACCAATACCACCACAGATACACAAAGCCAGTTTTTGCAGAATTTTAATATAACCATGATAATCCACTTCCAGGGCAACCAGGACACTACAAATGCAAGCTTTGCTTGCTACAATGTCCTTTAAAAGGGTAGAAAATTCACAGCATCGACAGGTGAATTCATGCTACAGCTGGGACACGGTTATCACTGCATTGTCACCATTTTGGCCCTGACGATTTAGACTTAGTCTGTAAGCTAGATTTATTTAAAAAATGTTATTCTCGGCTGCTGCTTTTTCAAAGTGAATGCTATAGGAACTTGCTAAATGTGATGCTCCATTAGGAAAGGATGCCAAGCTCCCCAAGTGACAGCATTATGCATTAGTGGATTACACAAGATTTGCAGTACATAAAACAATTTAATAAATGGGCTTTGCTTGTTAATCTCACCTGAGCCCCTGTTTAGTACAATACAGTACCACACACATGCAAACCCACAGACCTAGAGGAATAAATGCACACATTGTGCTTGTGATTACATTAAACCAATTTGGATTAAGTCATTTCAAAGCCAGAGGTGCTCTGTAATATTCTAGGTAGCTCTGTATACATGCTAGTCATGGATCAAGCGATTTCCACAGCAAGGTGGCACCTGGCTGAGTTGGACCTCTTCTACAGCTGGACTGCAGTGCTGGGACCTGGGAGGAGTAAAGCCCTCAGCATGCAGCTCATGTTCCCCTACATCCCACTGCAGATGGCTAACAAGACCTGGAAAGATGTGCAGGGCAGCACTTGTCTCATGGAACGGCAGAGACCCAACAGGGTGTTCAGTGTCATCTGAGATGCTGTCAAATACCTATGAGGACATTTAAGCAATGGATTCAAGATTTACATATCTGCAGAGTAGATGTTTGTGGTTCAGCTACTGCCCCATATTTCCTTAAGTCAATGGAGAGAAACTGTCAGTTAAGAGTGCGGGTACTTTGGCCCATTCTACACATCTCCATGAAAATGGGATCATGTCACAGACTCCACTGACTAAATTATGAAGCTAGCCCAACTGAGTAACTCAGATGTTAATATCTACACTGAAGAAGGCAATGTTCAGTCAGAGGAGTCCGATCAATGCCTTGTTTGAAGAATGCTCGAACTCCAACGCCCAGCTTTCAGTCTTGTTCTGCCTTTATCAGCTACATCAAATAGTCTGTGGCTACCAGAAGGTTTTTACCAACAGGAGCTGTGGTTAGGCATGATTCTCTACTGCCTTATAGAGTCAGACCAATACTAAGTGAACACAAAGCTGTGCCAAGCATCACAACCTCTGAGATACACGAGAGTGATACTTCGTGCAAGGGAACATGCTCTGAAGTATCTTCCGGCAGTTGAAAGACTCATTCCACAGTGCAGAGAGGGGAACTCTCCTCACCAAATAAAACCTCAGGCCATCAACCTCTCCAAAACGTGTCCTTTAGGTATTTATCTTTAGAAGGAACAACTGTAATCTCTCCAATACGGATGACTGCAATGCTGTCTTTCTGCCTGCACAGACAGCCCTGTAGCTCTGATGCTCTCGCTGCACAACAGCTGAGAAGGTAGCAGTAAAATCCGAGCAGTCCCTTTAATTGCTCCTCTCTCACTGTTTGGAAAAGCAGTGAAGAGATCCAGGAGGAGCTGGGAGGAGACAGACTACCCTGTGAATAGTCAGATGACTCAGAGGAGGGAAGGAGAAATGAACACAGGAGCATTCCTTTTTCCTTGCAAGCAAAAGGAAGCAGAGAAACTGCTGGGTAATGTTGAAGAAAGAGATGCAGGTGTGAGACCCACCACCAGATGCAAGATTTTGAACCTTTCCGATGATCAGAATTAAAGTTGGATCACAAGCCTCCCTTTATTCTCACATTGCTAAATAGTGAGCTATGAGCAACGTGGACTGCTTCACATGACTCCCAAAGTTACTCTGAAGCAGCGTGGCCACACATATTTCTCATGGCACCTTCACTGCATCCCTTATAACTCTCCAATACACTGCAGGCAGGCTTTGCACTTCTGTCCCCTAAGGATGTATCAAAAAGGACACTCTGTAGTAAGTGGGCAACACCAGGGTCCTTCCAGCTATTTCCTTGTGGAGCATCTTGCCATCCTACCCTAAACAGGCAAACAGATTTCCACCAACTAGGAACATGACATCAGAGCAGGCCCAGCACACCTTACAGCTTTTCCACTGGGCAACAGCACAGCAAACCCAGTAGCTCCTACGGATTGTACCTCCTACTACGTGTTTATCCTAATAGAAGCACTTTGTGCCCCTTTATGTCTGACCCAGAAAGGATACCAGAATGTTACAGTCCCTGAAACATAACTTGCTTCTCACTAAGCAGCAGCTGTTAGACCAAGATTTTCTGCTGCAGTTCTTGCTGGGGATCCACACTGAATTTCTGCCTGGCTTTAAACTTCAGCTGGAGTCATGGTAGCTCATCTGAGAATAGCTACCAGAGTTTCCCTGCTTCCAGCTCTGGAGGTGCCTGCGTTTCAGCCGAGGTAGTAGATAGCTAATGACTACCACACAGAATCTGGATGTCATGTGGCTTCTAGGTCAAGTAGAATCTGAGGCAGAGGGAAGGATAAAGTAGCAGGGAATTCGCACTGGATCAGAAACTCCATCACCTACTTCAGCATGGGATTTTCAAGAAAAATTAATCTCTATGCAGCTTCTTTACCCCATGGTAGGACAACTGCATCCCTGGCTGAGAAGCATTACACCATGCTTCAGTGCAATGTGATTGATCACTGCAAGCAATACACTTGTCAGTAAAATATGGCAAATAAGGGAAATTACAATGGAACTTCAATAGATTTTATTTATGTTTTTAATATGAATTTACTGCTCATGAGAGGCACCAGAAGTACAAACTGTGTAGGAGTAATGCTGGATTTTCTGCACAAAGGCTGCACCACTGTGTCTCCAGGAAGAGCAGGAGCACTTCCCATTCATACCCATCAGGCCCCAGAGGTGCTAGCAGACTTTCTAGGAGACAACATTTGCCACTGGGTTTATTTTTGTTTCTCATATGTATTTCCAAACTGGAGCTATCAGAGTCAGGATTTAAATGGTCACACTAAACATCTAAATCTCCAGACTCTTCTACAAGTCCTCTTAATGAACTAGAACTGCCTCCTTTGCCCCATTCATAAATTATTCATCAGAGTAAAGCAGCAAAGTGACACATCCATCACAGTTTCTCTTGGTAGTTTCCAAACGTTAGAGCAGCTGCTGGCTAGACTGAAATTCAGAGGAAGAGTTTCACAGCAAAATCCTTCTCAGAGACAGCTAGCTTCAGCAGAGCACTCACTCCTTTCGCTGACAACTAAACGTGCCAAAGCAACAGCATGCTCATATACAGCACATTAATTTTTGCCTTCGGTACCCAATGCCCTTGCACTAAGCCCACTGTGTCCACTCACCTGTCTACATCCGACTCCTTTTTATCTTTACCACACCTGTACCTCTACCAAACTGGGTGCTCAGGATTTGCATGAGCGTATGCAAGAAAAGAATCTGGCCCTACACTAAAGGTCCTCTTCAAAACAACAACTCTTTTTGATGTATTTGCTTGTAAATCTGTTAAGAGAACAGAACAAAAAGCTCCTCTGCGTGATAGATCAGTCCCTGGGAAGTCAGAGGCAAGAGTAGAATAACACAAGTGTAGTATGTATTATTGTCCTTGACCTGACAACTGAACACATGAGGGAAAAGACAGGAATATTTTAATTAAATAAACTACATTGCTGTACCTAAGGTTAGGATCAAACATAAATGTGTTAGGTTTATCTCCAAAAGTGATAAACATATATCTCCACACCCTACCGCTGCATATTAACTTGAAAACTCATGGGGTATGTCAGCTCCTACTCTAAGAAACCACTGTGTATTAATGACTCCTTATAGTATTTAAGTAGAATTAAGTGAAATCCCACTGTAAGAGCTGGAACTATTTCTGTACGTTACATTCCCCTGGCTCAGATGATGAATGGGAAACAGTGCAGTAAAATAAAAACAGGCACCTTTCCAGGTAAACGTTGTTGTTTAAAAAAGCTGAAACAAAGCCCTGGTGAAATACTGTCACAGGGATAAAAACATTTATCTCAGTGTCACAAGAATGGCTTCATTTTTGCCGGTCTAATTAGGTAATAAAGAAATCACAGGTGTAGTGACTCCATGAGCTATCACTGCACTTACAGGGGCCCGCTGCATGGGCAGAGACCAGTGTGCCAGTGTTATCACTTGCTGTCACATCATTTTAGGAATGAAATAGCTCAATTTAAGAAAGATTTTTAAAGAGAAGAAAATCAATACATAGTTAGGAGCGTGTCGAGATTCCAAACAACAGGAAAACTGCCAGAAAACAAGCAAACAGCAAAGAAAACCATGGTGGGCTTTGCATTTTCAATGGCTTTTCAAATTCTGCTAGGTAATTAATGCAGCACACACTGTAATGCACCTCCTGGCACTCCAAACACCCCCGTTTTCTCAGTGACCGCCAGGTATGCGAGAGAAGACATGCACAGCATTCCATTTGTACATCACTAGTTCAGGATTCTGATTTTAATTGTAACAAAAGTGGTAAGTAAAAATATTACTTTTTTAAAAAAGTAACAGTTTAAGGCTGAAGAAGGTAACAGTCTTAACTTGCTAGAACTTCCAAAGGGTGTCTGAGATTTCAGGATTTCAGATTCAGGTCCACTAATTATCTTGAAGAAACATAAAATCTGCCCAACAATAGTAAATCTGAGACATTCACCTAAATTCAATTCTTGCTTAAAGAAACTGCAATCCCAGTTGCAACCACAGACCAGGTTAACACAGAAGGCAGCTCTGTGTGTTTTAGGTGGCCCATAAAAACACAGGCGTTAATTAAAGAAATAATCTGTGTCAGTGGAACAGTTTCCCTGTCATGAAATTGCATTGATAGTGTCTCAAAAACAAGTTCTTCAAAGGAAAACCTTGCCTTCAGGTCCAGGGAGACCGCCTGGAGTGACAGTAAGAAATAACCGTGACTTAGCAGCCTGCGGGACCGTATCCTGCTCCTGCCTGAACCAGAGGCAAAACTATTCTCCCTGGCAGAAGGATGTGAATTGTGGGCAGCCCCTGCTACACAGCCCTGCATGCAGATCGATCACTCCAGCCTCTGCTCATCTAGCAGAGAGGTGTGGATACGCGGATCCATTTTGCCACGCTCAGAAGCACTAGCCAAAAAAATCCCATCAGAGGCTCTCGCCCTTTACTGAGTGGCAGCAGGGGGAATCCCTGCCCGCTCATCACTCTCTGACTTCAGAGAGCAGCAAGAAAAATGTGTGAGAGGTTTTTATTAATTCTGTGACATTGTGTATGCAAATTAGGCTCATCCTGTACTTTAATCGAACGATGTAATCTCAGACGGTTAATTATTTTTTCCTATTGATAGAGAACATCCTAAGTGAGGACTATAATGACCTCTAGGATCAGTAACTTAAGCAAATAATAAATTCAATGTCCCCTTGTTAAAAAAAAGTTCCAGCACCAGGTATTTCCCAGGCATTTAAAAGGCACAACGCAAGGAGCACAACACAAGCACACAGGCTGTGCGATTCTCCTGGAAAAAATGTTTGCAGAAGTTCCTGTTCAGTTCCCTTAGTTGAATTCACAGGTCACATAGCACTGCACCTGCCTCTTAACAACTACTGCTGGGAAAAAGAGGGTATTAGTGGAGTTGGAAAAGGAGGCACTTCCTTAAAAAGCCAGGAAACCGTTTTACTGGGGAACTTTAATTTAATTAAAGGATGGAGAATACTTTGGCCACTTCTTGGAACACATCGATGCAAGGCATGAGAGGAGCACGTGTTAATCTTCGTGTGAGCATCTGTCTCAAATACAAGCATTTTCCCTCACAGGGGAGGCAGGACCCAGCCAGGAGCCCTTCCCTCGACAAGAGGGAGGGGACACACGACCAACAGGTACCCTTCCCAAGCCGCAGGTTACGCGAAGTAAGTTGGATTCAAAGCAAAGCGCCCCGAAGCCGCTACGCTCCGCACCCCGCGGCGCTCCCTGCCCGCCGCCAGCCACCTCCCAGAGCCGCCCGCGGGCGGGGGAAGGGGCCGCGCACCCCGGCAGCC